>JANHFO010004034.1:16082-54049 GCA_032468095.1 Pareas carinatus
TGCTTCGTGGGACGCTCCAAAGCCAAAGGATCGCCCTGCAGGGCGATTTGGAGCATTCCCAGCACCCCCTGGGCATGCGGAAATCGCTCCATGGGACGCCGGGAACGCTCTTATATAGCCTGCAGGGCGATCCTTCGGCTTTGGAGCGTCCCGCCGAGCGATTTTGGGGTGCATGGAGATCGCTCCGTGGGACACTCCAAAGCCAAAGTATCGCTCTGCAGTCTGAATGGTGTGTTCCCAGCGTCCCGCGTCTTATGGTCCGGAGCGCCTTATGGTGCGAAAAATACGGTATGTCAGTGATCTCCATATGAAACAGTACAGTCAATTATAATGAAACAATGCATACTGTCAACCATACCTTACTATCTTACAAATTTTTTGGTTAAACTAAGGATAGATTTCTGAAAAACTGCGCCCCTTATTGAAACAGAAAAGTTAGAATTGAGCACCAATCATTAATCATTAAAATTGCCCCACTGATCTAGTATTCTGTTGCCTTGTCAGAATTTGACAGTATTCCAAATGTAACATCCATATAGGTATAGGTCAGGACAGAATAAAAAATATAACCAAATATTATATTTGTGTCCTCAAATTTGAATTCTAAGCTTCTAAAAATATTAAAATGTACCAGGTCAACAGATAAAAAAAAATTGAAACTGAAAAGATATATTCTGCATTTGTTTTATATTTTATGAAAGTGCATATACTTATGATTGATTTTCCATGGTGTTCTGGAGTCCATTTTCACTATTTATTCAGGCATGAAATGCATGCAAGTAGTAGAGCAATTTCAAATTTTAACAATACTGAAGGTGTTTATTTCTTGCAGAAATGAGCAGGGTGTCATTTTCTTTTACTTGCAGAGAATTTTATATTGCAATGCTTCAGGAATATCAAGCAAAGCTGAAATTTAAGGGTTCATTACTTTTGTCATGTGAACCACTGGCCTTTCTATGTTGGCTCTGGGTGGAATTTAGGTAGCCTCAACAGCATTATACTGTACTGTTGTATGCCCTTCTTCTTGTTGTTTAATATCAAATGCTTTTGCTTCCCTTTGGAGAGCATATTGAGCTTCTGATACAGTGCCATGCATAAATAAAGGGTCCTAAAATTTAGTGTATTTTGGCATGTTATTTCAGAAGAACTGAATAATTATGTTTATAAATCAGATTATATTTTTTTCTAAGATAAGTTTTCTTCTCATCATTAGGAGGAATTATAATTGGATTGTATTTATGAATTTTTCAGGCTATTTCTACCACTCTTTTAATATACCTTTTTCCCAAACTGTGGTGCAAAATAACAAGAGCAACATCCAACCCACCTAATGTGTTACATTTATAGTTTCCTACTTTGACACTGAAATACTTTCTTAAATATTTCCCCATTCCTAGTTTGATTTCTAGATCATCAAAAATAGTATTTTATTTTTTAGGGGAAGGAATTTTAAATCATGTTTGATGCTTAGCCTCCCCCTTGTTCCTTTATTTTGGATTTAGTATTATGCTGCTCATCACAGACCTTTTAATGAAAATTAGGACAATTCAATGATTAGAATCAATCTGAAAAAAGTTCAGTTTGACTGTATGCAAAATAATATTAATTTAAATGAACTTAGCCATGCTGGATTAATTGCTTAAATGTAATCAAGGAGCATCTGTCAAAAATTAAAATGCCACTATCCTATATAACAAATTAAATAAATGCTAAGTATTATGTTTATGAAAACAGTCTTTGTATACATGCAGGCACCTGTGTATATATACATAAACATAAAGAAAGTGTCTTAGAAGCAATACTTTTTCTGGAAACTATTTTTATTTTACATTACTCTATAGGCGCTTTCAGAAGGGAAATTAGCCAAGAGGAAAACAACTAAAGAGGATACAGGATGAATAATCTAACTAGTGAGCCCCCTTTCCTTTTTTAATGGCTTCAAACTCTTCCAATTTCATTTGTTCAGATAGATGTGACAAACAGGATTAGCCATTCCAGGGCTATTTTTAGAGTTTTAGCAGCTTTTTGCTATCCCCATAGTGCAATCATCCATTATCATAATCATTGGGGGATCAAGAGAAAAGTAGATAAAGATAAAATTTGACAATGGCTTACAACTTGAACATTAAAAAGTTAATTAACATTAAAATTTTAATTAACATTAAAAATTAAAAAGTGAATACTCAGATAATGTCATAAAACCTTGAATAGAATACTGGCAAGAAAAATCATCACACGATCAACTTCTACAACAGATTGAGGAGAAAGTGGATAAAGATAAAACCTGGCAATTGTTTACAATTGAAACATTAAAAAGAAGCTGAAGGCTTGATTGCATTAGTTTAAAAAGCAAGCTATTCAAACTAATGCAATCAAAGCCAGATCTGAAAAGAAAATCTAATGATTCAAAGTGCAGGTTGGGCAAAGGAGCTGAAGAAACAGAAGTTCCCACAAACTGATTATAAGTAATGACATTAAACACAGTTGCCAAAATGATTCACTGGAGCATCTATAAAATATTTCATGAACCAGTAATGTAAAATTGGTGGAAATATATATATAAACTAGTAAAAAATTAAGCAAGTTAAAATATTGTGGAATTTCTGAATATAGATCGATGAAGTCTTGGCTCAACGTATACCAGATATAATTGTTGAAAAGAAGAAAGTACGAAAAATTGACGTGAGAACACCAGGAGATAGAACAGAAGACAAAAAATTGGAGATTCAGAAAGACTGCTAAAATTTCTCTTATTTTATAAGACATTCAGCTCTACTTGATTATTGACCACAACCATTCATCAGAATTATATAATTTATTTGAAGTAGTAAGGTTCGTTATGGCATTTTTGTTTCATTATCACTTTGCATATAGAATCACACAGTTGAGAGACATTAACAAATGCAGTAAATATAAATAACTAAAAAATAAACATATCTTTTGAGTTACATCTCATAAAAACATACAGACTTCCCTTTTGATGTGGGGAAACAATATTTTTTATTATAATCTAAAACAAAAGGTATTTTGTACTATATTTAAATTACAAAATGTTTGGTATGTTCATGATAGCATATACATGGTATTCCAATCTTAGAAAAAATGTTTCAATAATGTGTTTGTGTTTGTAAATATATCATTAAGCTATAGAAGCATTTCTATCAGTTTAAATGTTTAGATTCTCTACGTTCTGACTTCTGGCTACCCATATTTTAATGATAAACTAGATAATTAGAAACAACAAAATGGATAAAATGCATAATAAATGCAAACCACCTTGTTTACTTATAGCCAAAAATATAACCTGCATAAGAAGAGGAAATTCCAAGTTCAGTTTTACAGGTAATCCTGGATTTATGATCACAATTGAGCTCCACTCTTCCACTGTTAAGTAAGAAGTAGTTAAGCAGTTGCATCCTTTTTTGCCATAGTTAAGCAAATCGCTACACCTGTTGGGTGAATCATGCAGTTGTTAAAGTGAATCCAGCTTCCACCATTGGCACGACTTGTCAGTAATGAACTGGGAAGGTTACAGATGGTCATCACATGACTCTGGGATGGTGCAACCTGCCATGCCAGTTGCCAAGTGCCTGGATATTGATCATGTGGCCATGGGAATTCTGCAACAGTTGTAAGTGTAAAAAACCAGTCATAAGTCACTTTTTTCCTGGGAGGGGGGCACTGTAATTTCAAATGGGGACTAAGCAAATGGTGGTAAGTTGAGAACTACCTCCATTTAATATACAGCATCTGGTGGTCAGGAAACCAAAAAAATTGAGCTGTGTTTAGACATTCCTGGTCTGAAGTTGATAATTTGAAGGAAAATAGTGTTTAATATGTTCACAAATATATTCATATTTTTGTCCATACATCATTCTGTAGATGATGTCCAATGTTTGTTTCCACATTGATAGTCAGAAAGAAGTTATTTGTGCGTTCTCTAGTTTAAGAATTCTTATTTTTTAAGAAATTGACTGGCAATACTTTGCCATTTTGTTTGTAATTCCCACATATCACCAAGATTATTCTCAGTATGTTAATTATCTTAAAACAATGGACTCTAATTGCTACCAAGATGGCTGATAGATAATTGCAGTCTGAAAATGACCTATTATTCTATCGTATGACAATGCATTGTCCTGTTTAGTTTTCCTAAAAATTATTTTCCCCTCACTCCAAAGTTCTTCACATGTTAATCTAAAATAAGCCAGCTGTCACTTCTGGCATTATGAGCCTATTGCCTCAAAAACCAAGTCCAAAATTCCAAAACAATACGTCTGATTAGAAGAAGAATTGTAACAAGGTGGGAGTGAAATTCTTCCAGGACTTTGAAATCTTGTTTCCTGCTGCTGTAGTATAGACTTGCGGCGCACAGCATCACAACACAAAAGGAAAGGCCCAGAAACAAAGGCAAGATCCTGACAGTCTGTTTGTGAGCTGAGGTATTGCAAAAGAAACAGAGAAATGGATTAGCTTTCTCCTTTATATATCAAAATCCCAATCACATTAGAACCTTTTTGCACTCAATAAAACTCTTGAAGAACTTGAGAAGGAGCATGGATTTCTCTGAGCATTTGAGAACCGGAACTTGTGTCTATTGTTCTAACACAAGCATTTTCTCCAGCTCCTGTGTTATTTTGACTTTTAAATTGCTGCTCAACAACCTATATTGCCTCCAATAGCACCCAGGGACCTGCTTTACTGTAATTACTTACTGCCTTATTGTAATTGCTTACTGTCTTGCTGTAATTCAGCCTGATAGGCTGTAACCTTGCTCCAACAGCAGTGAATTGGAGATTGGAATACTGCATACATGGGGCTCCTCTTAGGACACTCTGGAACCAAAGCAAATATTCTGTGGCGCTGGTGTTTGGATTTTATGACGCCTATTCTCACCAATTGGTTTGATTACCCATTTGGTCCTGACCCCTGTTTAAGGAACTCCACTGCCAAATGACTGCTCATACTTGGTATATGTTATAAAGGGAAGCTACTATGCCTATTAAATAAATCAATACACAGAAATGTGAGTACTGTTCACCTGTTGCCTCTGCCTTCATTTTCTGCTATTTCCTCTGTTGCTTGAGTTTTATAGATGATCCTAATCTTATGACTGTAATTGAGCTCAGAATTATGGCTATAAGTCATGGCAGTTGTTAGAGGGGGTCACCATATGCCAACACCTGATTTTACATGTTTTATAGCTGTTGCTAAGGAAATGTTGAGGTTGTTAAGTGAACTCATTTTTACATGAGCATTTTTTTTGTTGTAAATTGGGAAAAAATGCCAAAATTTCTGGTCTGCAGGACACTGCAAAGGGTCACAAAGGCTAGTCAGTTGCCAAATGCACAAAATATTATGTGACTGGGGTTGTATATGTGGCCATCAGAACTTCAGAACAGGGTTGTAAGTAGCTCTGGAGAGATCTGTTGTAACTTCAACCAGTCGCTAAGTGAGTGGTCATTAAGCAAGGACTACCTGACAATACATTTCACAGAGTAGCACTCCACCTATTTGTAGTGCCTATTTGTACTTTGTAAAGTACCTAGTAAATAATTTTCATATTTATATATTTCCCAAGGTTTTGGTATGTGGTTGTAAGTGAGTTCCTATTTTAGACTTTAATGGTGTCAGAACAAAGATACATTTGTTTTAATATGATTTGAATTTTAGTTTTGTTAAAATTACAATTGATACAACTACTCTCCAATCAATAATCTTCCCTTAAACACTGACAAATGTGAAGAAACCTTGGCAGCTTTCTAGAGTAATGCTCAAAATATTGGTGAGGTTTGAAGCCATAACTGAGGACTCTTTTTACTTTTAAACCTGCATTTTTTATTAAAAAAAACCTTGGGTTTAAAAGCAGGGCTAAAATCTTTATTGCTTCTATTCCCAATTCTTTTCTAGAATTGTTTTTATTATCATTTTTATGCAGGCTTTTCTCTAGGAAGCTCAGAATAGTCTAAAGAGCTCCCCCTCCTCTCATTTGATTTGTGGCTTTATCACATCTTTGTGAGGTAAAGTGGAAAGATGGAAACATAATGAAATCTAGAAAGGAACGAGGATTTGCAGAAAGATCTTTCTCATCTCAGCAAAGCACTTTACAGCACCTAACACCTTGCTAAATTTAATAAAAGTTCAGCAGAATAGGACCTGGTGAGTACCTGAGTGGGACAATACCACAAAATCTCAGAGGTATTGGCTAGACTGGGAAGATGAAAAGAAATCTTTTTTTTTCATGTAATGCTCAACCACTGAACCCAGCTTATCGAAATCTTTGTCTTTAGTCCTATTCAGCACCTGGATTGCTGCATCACACTAGGATCACCCTAACTAGGCCATCTTGATACTCATGAATATATATCTGTTTGACACTGAAGAAGAAATATAACTGTTAGAAGTTCAGGGTTCAGAACCAAGCCCAAGTCATCTAAGGAACACATAGGACAAGTGGTTTAGGACCCAGCTACTTAAACGACCGCATTCTGCCAGCAAATACCTCCCACTGACCGGTTCGCTCCCACAGAGAGGGCTTCCTCAGAGTGCCGTCGGCCAGACAGTGTCGGCTGGCAACCCCCAGGGGGAGGGCCTTCTCTGTGGTGGCTCCCACCCTCTGGAATGACCTCCCCCCAGAGATTCGTGTTATCTCAGACCTCCGTGCCTTCCGCCATGCTATTAAGACCCATCTTTTTACCCAGGCCGCGTTGGCCTAACCCACTTCTTACCTTGCCATAATACTGTAGTAATCTTAATTTCCCATTTTAATTAGATTTTAAATTGGTTTTAGTAAGCCTAAATTGCCATTTCTTATTATAGTCTTTTAAATTGCTTTTCATGTGTTGTGTGTTAAAGTGTTGTAACTGTTTTTTATATGGCTGTGCACCGCCCTGGTTCCCTTTGGGGAGAGGGGCGGTATAAAAATGTAAATAAACTCAAACTTAAATTCTTGGACCAGAGGCACAGTTTATTTGAGAACTTACATCAATTGAACCTCAACAGAAGGGTACAGTTCTCAAGTGTTTACCTTTATACCTTTCTTTTGCTCCTCCCAGAACAGAGCTCACTAGGAATTATTGGAAACTGTAAGTAGCTAGCTAATCGGAGTGCTTGCTGGTTAGGGAACTTGCTGAGCTTGTGCGGTTTTAAAATATCAGCTGTATTCTTGCTTAATTTAGATTGTAGCTCAAGGTAGCAGTCACACAGAGATATTAATAGGTGTAATATTTGGTATCCTGAAAGGAAAGTTTTCCACCTTTGACCAATCTTCACCTCTTTGATGTGTTCCTTATCCTTTGTTTTAGTGTAATTTGAAGTGAAGTAGGAGCAAGAAAAGTGAAGGTGAGGGAGGTTGGTTATACAGATGTAGGTTGAATGCAAGGCAGTTTATAAGTACTTTATCAATTGACAATTGCAATGTGTTAAATCTCCAGTATGTTAAAAGGCATGATAAGCTGACAGAACCTTATGCCTTTCAATACAAATTGTTACCCTGCTAAAAAGGTGGTATCAAACTCTTTCTGATTTTTGTATCCTATATGAGACCAAAAGTTGATGGTGGTGAGCTTTATACTTAATCACATGAGAAGTGAATTACTACAATGGGAAGAACCATCCCACCTCCCGCAGTGAAAACATTGATTAATGCTAGGAGATAAAGTTAAGTACTGGAGAAAAGCTGAATCAGCTCATGCTTGGCATGAAAAGTATGCAATACTATGTGTTTCCGTATAAAGAATGCAAAAAAAAAAATCATTTCCAACAGATATCCACAGATTTCTTTTTTAAGTGAAACAGCACCATAAAAAATTGACTGGCACAGCACCAATATACCCACCACTCCCGAAAACATGCTACTGCCTGTCTCAAAATATTTCACACACACAAACACACACACACTACTGAGATGCATCAGGGACAATTGCTCATAAACATGTGATGTTAAAACATGTTTACAACTGGCAGTAATTTCTGAGAATAGTGGCAATTTGTGCATTTTTTTTAAAAAAAAGTCAATCTACCCAAAGCGTAATGGGACAGAAAAACAGTTGAATGGATGCTATCCCGACAATGACTGGATTTAGACTAATCTGCATACATCATATTAATGATAAGCAGGATGAACCTATGAACAGTTTGTATATAAGGTCCCCTCTCTCTATCTTGCTCTGTTTTGGAACTAGCATAAGTGTCAAGCCAGGACATGCTGATGGGTTGCAGAGCCAGATAAAACATCTGTTTCACCTAACATGGGAATTTTTATTTAAGCTGCTTTGCTATTATTTTGTAATAATGGTATTCTTTTTTTAAAGCTATTTATTTGTGCATGGAAAATCGGCACCTCAGATAATGATTTTAAAAAATTGAATAGACTGCAGCCATTTGTCTGGTATATGCATATAGCTAGTAAGTGTTTTTTTTTTTTTAGAAAAAAACCCTGTCATTGCCGTATCATTATGGGTAAAGGTCCACCATTCACTCTGGCCTATTTAAACTACCTGCTATTACTCGCTCCAGAATTCATGGTAAACACACTTAAGCTGTCAGACCAAGGCACACGATGAAAGCAGAAGTCATAAAGTCAGGCAACCCAGCCCATAATAATGTATCAAAATGTGTGAGGGGGAAGCACAATGCTAAGAGCAAATCATTTTAAAACACCCAAGAAACTGAATCAATGTTCTCTAATAGAGTTGGGGGAACTACTTGCAGCAAATGATTTATTCATCTTTCATGAAGCCGTTCTTTCCGCTTGCAAATTATCTCTGAACAGCCTTCCATTTTCTTTGTTAAATCGATTGCTATTTAAAATTACTCTCTTTTGTGCCTTCTCTGAATAGTTGCCAGTAGCTTGTTTGCTTACTCCTCCATGCATGTGCTGATTCAAAAGTTATTCTGCTTCAATCTCATTTATTATAGTTGATTGCACAGTCAGCCAGATGTTTAGACTGGATCTGGCATTTTTGTCCACCCATCGAGTCCTTCCCAAAGACAGAAGAAAAGCAGATGTTGTTTCATGGTGTCAAAGGTATTGTCACAGAATATAAGCTCTTCCAAGTAGAGTTGTCTTTTGCAATTGACCAATGATGATTGCGTCCTTGTGTTCAAGTGATACTCCAGATGTTTTGAGATTGTACCCAAGACCTTTTACCACAGTAATTTTACTTCTATTTGCCGGTCTTTATATTTTGTGATTTTTCCCCAGTTCTTTCTCTTCTATTTTGCTCTCTCCAGGTACTGCCGTGCCCGCTATCCAGGATTT
The DNA here is from genome assembly GCA_032468095.1 of Pareas carinatus. NCBI lineage: Eukaryota > Metazoa > Chordata > Lepidosauria > Squamata > Pareidae > Pareas > Pareas carinatus. The sequence goes on from JANHFO010004034.1 coordinate 25,345, forward strand.
TATTTGTCTAATGGACAAGTCGGTGGTATTGGATGGCAGGTGCTCATCTGTTTGAGTTCTAAAATCCAAGAGCACTTTTTCATTTTTTATTACCTTGTCTATTTTGTGGTCCCACCAATTCTTGCTTGCAGGCAAATGGTATTTCTTGCAGATATTCCAATGCACCATTGTTACTTCTTTCTCAGGCTATTGTTTGTCATCAGTCTGTGCAATCTTCTTGCAGCAGCTAAATAGGTGATCCCCTGTTTCTTCAGCTTCTTTGCAGAGGTGCCATTAGCTATTCTTGCTGTCTTCTCAATTCAGACTTTTATGCATTTGTTCATTTATTATTGTCTGTTTATTTGTTTATTTTAGTCAAAACATTACTGACTGCCCATCTTACCACACGGTAACTCTGGATGGCTTACAATATAAAAAATAAAACTATATGAATAGAATGTTGCAACTTTATGAATTAAAAGAAAATTGTAGCTACCAATAAAGAAAGGTATGACTACTAGCGGCACAAGCATAAAACAGGAGAGAAAGGACAGTCACAAATCATCCTTCCAGTCTGAGTGGACCTTCAACACTATGGAATTGCTGAGAGAATTACTGTCCTGAGTATTCACAAAGCTGAGGTCTACTCATTTAAAAGATGTGAAAGTTGTGTAAGTCTGAGGTATATTTCTATCCTTTTGCTTTTGAATAGGAACTCTTGAAAGCGTTCATGCATTGAATCTGGTCATTTGCAAGCATGTTATGAAGATTTTTCAGCTAAATATACTAAAAATGTCCTTAGCACTTGACATGGGGGCTTTGCAGAGCTTTGAGATTTGGGTTTCGAGGACAGTATGGAGAAGATTTGCAGGCATGCCCTCTGTTTTCACCTGGCCCATGACAGCTAGGGTCTAAATGGGTAAATTCCCCAAAAAGCCAAAATGGTCTTCTTTAAAGAGTTGCTTTCTAGGTAGATTAAGACTATAACAATTTACATGCTCTGTCCCCATATTCAATAGCTATGAATTCTGGGAATTCTAGTTGCAATGTTTCTGGCCCATGAAGCTGGTATAAATGAACTACTACATTTCTGGGAATATCTGAAGATATATGGAAGCAGATCAGCTTTTTCTTGCTCAGTTAAGAAACAAACAATCTCTGACCATTTATTATAGTATTAGAAGTCATGCTACAGTAATACACTCCACAGGTTGCCATTTTGCATCTGGGTGCAATTCAAGGTGTTGATATTCATCTTTAAAGCCCTTCATGGCATGGGTTCAGGTTACATAAGGGACCACCTCATCCCTCTGAGATTGACCCATTTCACCCGTGCCAACAGAGGAGGTATGCTGTGGGTCCCATCAGCCAGGGAGTTCCATCTGGCAGGATCCATATTAAGGGCCTTCTCTACTGTTGCATGGTGCCCTCTGGCTCGCTCCCACAGAGTGAGGTCAGCTCCAACCTTTCCGACTTCCATAAGAGTCTAAAGGCCTGGCTCTTGGGGCTGCAAAGGAGGAGCATCTTGCTGAAGGTGACTTACAGATGAATATCAGATCCCACTTCCCTCCCTGCTCATCTTCCCTCTCTCCCTATATTTAAGCTTTCATATTTTGTATTTTTATAGTTTTGCAACTTTCTATTCATATAGTTTTATTTTTAATATTGTAAGTCACCCAACATGTTCTTTAAAGTGCCTTATTATAGAGAGGAGTACGTACAGTGTATAAATAAAAATGTACACAAAACTGCACAGAGAAAATGTTCACAAATGGAGAGATTTTTAAAAAGAAAAATACTACAAAAAGTGAAAGCGTATCAAACCAAATTCGAAGTTGTAAGCATGAAACGTGGAGTGAAAATAAAATATATGAATTGTTTGTCCCTACTTCTATTTAAAACAGTTACTATAAAGTTGCATGAGCTGTTATAAAGTTACCATGATGACAAAGCTCACAGTGAAAAATCATGTTTGGAATAGTGGTAAGAAATCCTCATTTTCTACTGCCAAATCATCCATTTATATCCTTTAGTGCAAATGGTCTCTGATAAATTTTATGTTGCCAAATGACAACACAAACCATCAATGTGGCTCAGCTATATAGACTGAAAAATGAAAGCATTTTGGCAGAACAGACATTTTTCCATTTGCAGTAGATTTCTCCCTAAATCAAGATTTGGATGGCTTTTATCAACAAATATCATTCTCGGATACAAGCAGATGATGTATCCTTGTGTACCAAGGGTGGCTCTAAAAACAGATTTTTTTGTATTCTGTCACATTTTGGGGGGGAGGGGAATAAAATAAAAGCATGGATACAAAAATCACTGTTTTCTCACAACAGGCTATATTTCTGCAACAAGCACGGTCATATCATCATTCCTTCAACTGAAATGGATTTATAAAATGTATTTCTACTCAAAATGTTCTGTAACATAGAATTGTCTAATTTAATATTCGTGAAGTGGGTTAGTCTACAATTCCCAGAATTCTCAGCCATATATGAATTGAGGATTCCTAACCCACTGACTCCCCACCCTCAAGAACCCCCTCCCCAAAGTTCTCTCAGTGCTTAAACAGCCTAGCTAAGCCACACAGCCAGCAACTGCATTGAGAAGATATTACTCATGTGAGTATCCTGTTTATGTGGTCTGAGTAATATGAAGTATTTGGATCCTATTAGGCGATACACAGGCCCCCACAGAAAGGGCTCGCAACTTAGGTGTCCTCCTGGATAAATGGCTGTCCTTGGAAGAACATATGACAGCCGTGGCCAGGGGAACTTTTTATCAGGTTCGCCTGATCCGCCAGTTGCGTCTGTTTCTGGATCGGAACTCCTTAAGCACAGTCACTCAAACCCTCATCATTTCCCGCCAGGACTATTGTAATGCTCTCTACATGGGACTCCCCTTGGTTCGCAACTGGAAACTTCAACTGGTCCAGAATGCGGCCAAGCAGGGGATTATGGGGGTGAGAAGTCGCTCTCATATTATCCCTCTCCTGTGCAAGCTGCACTGGGTCCCGGTAGTCTTTCGGGTGCGCTTCAAGGTTCTGGTTTCTTGCTTTAAAGCGCTCCATGATTTAGGACCTAGCTACCTACAGGAATGCCTATTACCACCTATTACATCCCAGCATCCTGTGCGTTCCCACAGAGAGGGCCGTCATCTGGGTGCCGTCGGCCAAACAATGCCGGCTGGCGACAACCAGAGGGAGAGCTTTCTCTGTGACCACACCACACCTACCATGAGGAACAAACTTCCCCTGGAGGTACGCACGATCCCTGACCTCCTTGTATTTCGCCGTGCCCTTAAAACATATCTATTCATCCAGGCCGGGTTGTCCTAATTCCCATTGTTCCCCCTTTTCTGGGTTATTTTTATTAATTAGTTGTGGGATTTTGGAGCTTTAAATTTTAATAGTTTTAAAATTTGTATCGGCCCTGTTAATATTTTATTTTACTTGTTTTTTAGCTTTTGTATATGTTGTATTTTAATGACTGTTCACCGCCCCAAGTCCTTCGGGAGGAGGGCGGTATATAAATCTAAATAAATTAAATTAAATTAAATTAAATCCTGTCCTCATCCCCCATGTTACCTTCTGTGTATAGACAGCAAAAAAAATTCCCTATGTCTAAATTGACTTAATATAAATAAATTCCCTATGTCTTAATATAAGTGAAGACTGAGAAATTAGGTTCCTAAGTCATGTGGCAATTATTTCAATGACAGAAGAAAGCATCTACTATAGGTATTGTCTTGGAAGACAGACCTAGCTGCTTGATAATACTTCCTTTGAACATTAATAGAACATCATTTTCCAGAATGTCCAAAGAGGGATCCATATTTACTTTTTGAACTTCTTTCAAAAGGAGCTTCAAAAGGAGCAGCATGATTACAAAAGAGGGCTTTTTTGTAGGGTGACATATCTTCTTCAAATTTTGGCAGATTTATGGCACTTGAATAGGTAACAGATCAGTTCAAAGTTGAACTCGCTCTGTCATTTGAAGCGGCATATAGGAATATCATCCATTTTGTAACAAATAAGAAATTGAATAAAGTGCAGTCCATTTTAACTTATTTCAAAATGAAGTAATACAACAACATCTTGCTTGGATGTTTATTGAAAAATTCCTGCATTTAATAATTGTCTTTTAAGGTAAAAAAGGCAAATAACTGGTTAATCATTTTTCATTTGTTTTCATTATTTCGCAATTCTTTAACTCTTTCTCTTGCTTCAAGCGATGAGAATAGAGCTAATTTTTTGGCAGTTTCCTGATGGCCACCATTTTGATTTACTGAGAATATTTCAAAATATGCAGATATTCCCTCACCCTGGGGCATCTTGTGAAAAACAATCATGGTCCTCAAGGGGAATTCAGCACTGTGCAGTCATGTGTCTAGCGGCTAACATTGTTCTTCAAATACCCCAGTGGTGCAATATCTGACACATTTTGAAAAAATGAAAACACATCCGCAGAGGTGAGATTTGCTATTACCATCTGTACTTACAATATAGTTAAACAAAAGGAAACAGTGAACATAAAAAGGAAATGAAATAGCAAATAATGGATTAGTGACAAAACCAGTATCAAAGAAAGACTGAAGTAGTAAAGTCAACAAAGAAAATTATTGCATAGAGTAAGCTAGAGGGGTCAAAAATTCAAGATGGCACTCATAGTCATATACTGTACTTGAAGTCTCACCTGTTTTTATCTGCATCAAACTATACATTTGAAAAGTGCCTCACCTGCATGGTTGTGCCTATCACCTTGATTTTTGACACCCCTATATTTCTGTCCACCTAGGAACATAATCATTATTTAGTAGAAAAGGCAATATCTGAGTTTTGTCTTAGGCACCATCATATTATCAGAGTTGCTCTAATAGTGAGATGGGTGGCATAAACAAATGAACAAACGAATGAATATTTAGCTTGAGATGTTGATGGGTGGCAACTAGACTCAGCTAAATTAACCTGAATGACTTTTGAAATAGAAATCTTGCTCACTTCTTTTGAAGCTTTATAAAGCCATTCATTATGTTTGCGACTAAGTAAATCAGCATTTGCTTCTTAACTGGGCAATTTCTAACCTTATCTAATTTGCCTGTTTGTATTAATCCCCAAAGATTTTCTTTGAGATATAATACAGGTTTGCATGCTATTTTCTAGACGTTTCCTACTGTGACTACATAGCTGGTAAGCTGTAACCTTTTACGCACTGGCTGTGAGACATATATTATTTGCTGCAATTATTATTAATAATGCCTAATGAACACCTGCTATAAAAATACAAACCAGCTGGAATGGACCCAAAGTATTATAATTCTTTCCTGACTCAAATATCAATCTATCAGGAATTCATTAGGTGGTCTTGGGTCAGGCTTTCTATCTTAGCAGTGATCCCTCTTTGCTTTTGAAATAAACAACTGGTCTGTCTTATACTGTAGACTAGAGCTATTATATGTATTATGTATGTCCATACCATCTAATCTAATGGAGAGATGCATCTATCAAAGAAATGTGGATGGTATGTAGCAATGCAAGTGCAAGATAACATTTCCAATGGCAGACTTCATTTTACTTTTATTCCGCCACACAAACACACACAGAGAACTTCTCAGCAAAACTTCAGAGCGAGCAATTTTGGATACATTTTTATTTGTACACTGTACGTACTTCTCTTGATAATAATGCATTTTAATGAGCATGTTACTGCATACATAATATTGTAGCAGCTGCATTGTTGTTTTGTATTGTTGAATTGTGAACAAAGACAGAACAATTAACATTATGTTCATCATATTGCTGTTCAACAATATTCTAAAATGGGTTGGGGAGGCAATAAGTGGGTTTAGAGATGAGATCTTTCAGCATCCTTTTTGCAGTTCCTCTGAGGGTGTCTGTCCCCAAAAGGTTGCCTTTTTTGTATTTTTTGAAGAAATTGTGATATTTTAGGCCTTCAGGTGCCCACTTCATAAAACTCCAAATCTCCCCTCTTCTCAAATTGGATCCTGGCGTTCACATTTTGGTATTGTTCTCAAACTACAATTAGCAGTTGCTTAAGAAATAATGAAAGATAAGTTATACTTCCTAGATAGAAGACACTGAGTAACTGTAATCCTGACCTTGCTTAGAAGTTGACTTAGTACCTAGGTGACACTAACAATTTATAGAGAAATCTGCAAAACATTTTATTACATATTATTGTACTATGGTAGCATGAAAAATAGTTTTTGAAAATTAGAGTAAAGTAACATTCCTTTAAACACTTATAATACTTCTGTGAGTCCCACTGGTACTATTAGTGCATGAAAAAGTTATACTCATACTTGCAATGATGGGACTGAAATATAGCCTTTGTGTATTTGATTTTAGCTTCCATTTTCAATTTTTATCTTGAAATTCATTCTCAAATATTTCTATTTATTTTTTGGGAGTAAAGTATACTTATGAAATAAAACCACAAACTAAACATAACTCGAGGTTTTTTAAAAATGTACCTTTGGTGATGAACAGGTGTGTGAAATTCTGGTTAATTATGAGATAATGATGGAGGAGTTTTTGGAAACTCATTTAGTTGTAAATTTAGTGTGTTATGGAAGATTTACCTGCTCCTACTTGTTTTTCTTAGTAAAGTGGCATAATGTTTGATGTGTGGAGCTGTGCCCAGTGAAAGCCAGCTTAAATTCCAGTCTCAATCGTAACTCACGGAACGACTTTCTTTCAATCCAATCCATCTCACAGTGTTTTGTTGGGAGAAAAATTGGGGGATAGATGGTGTATACTGTATGTCACCTAGAGCTCAGAGAGAAATTTCTAACATCAATCAATCTTCATGTGAAGCTGTATGGAAAACTTCCTGATATCTGCTCAGACCACTTATTCTTATAAATCTTAGTTATCTCTGTTGAATGATGGCAACTGTCCAGGTTCTCAAGAGCCTTTTTGGGGTCCTGTCATATTTGGAATCTTATTTCTCCAATATTTCTTTGTTTCACCTGGATCTTTCTGCATGCAAACAATGTACTCAGCCACTAGGCCCTTTCTCTTTTGATTATTTATGACCAAATAATTAGGAACATTTGCATGCAAGAAAGAGTTTAGGTACATATTTAAACAGAAGAAACTCCCTGTGATATGTGTAAATGATATCTCTATTTAGTCATTGAATCTTCTTGCAATTTAAGTCTAAAGCATAAGTCTTGTACATCAAAGAGCATCCCCAAACGGATCAGACTTTCTTCTCTAGATCTTAGAAAAGTGAGTCTCATGTTCCCCCTCAGGGGTCACTTAACAGCTATTTGTGCTATTGTACTGATACAGAAAACCAATATACCATTGGGCTGATCAATAGTTTCAAATAATGTTGCATAGGGATACAGCCAGAATTCACGAAGATAACTTTAAAATAACTCAAAGCTACTTAAGAACCCTTCAAAAATATTGAGTATGACAGATCATAACTGAGAAAGTCTGAAGCATACCATTTGTAATAATTTCTCCTGGTTCCTGGAATCGAACTCTTCTCTCTACTTTTTGCTTTTCTCTCAATGCTTGTTTCATGGAAGATCTTCTCCTTAGTATGGATGGAGGACATTGGGTAAAACGTGGCTAAAGAAAAAAGAAAACCGTTGAGCATAAGATACATGTCCAGTTAGTTTATGTAATGGTGAGAGAATTGGTTATGATTATAAGATCCTTTGAACCTCTTTGTACTTTTGTAAGCAAGAAAGGGATGATTAACAAGCTGCTGAAGATTCAAGTCAATTGGTAGCAACTATGCATGAACAAAGAAAAACAAATGGGAAAATAAGTTGAGAAATGACTTACCAGAGATTAGAACTATCACAGACCTCCGTGCCTTCCGTCGGGCGGTAAAAACCCATCTGTTTACCCAGGTCGGGCTGGCCTAATTTGCACCTTTTCCCTTGCCCATATGCTATTAATTTTAAACTACTATTAGGTTTTAAATTGGTTTTATATTTGTTCCTAAATCAGCCACCGAAATTATTGTTTTTATAATTCTTTTAATATGTTGTTTGTGTATTTGTTATAACTGTTTTTTATATGGCTGTATACCGCACTGGGTACCTTCGGGGAGAAGGGTGGTATAAAAATATAAATAAATAAAATAAATAAATAAAATACCTGGTATTAGAAGGAAAGGAAAGGAAGGCAACCTGAGATAATATTTAGGAGATGATTTAACAATTCTGTTTTTTTAAAGCAAGTTAGGAGGAAGTAACAATATGAAGTACTTAAGACATAATGAGACATCTACAGTAATTATATATGCAAGTACATCATTTTGAGTGGGATAAATTACCATCATTCCAGATAATTATTACCTCTGAATCCTCCATGTAGGCTTTAGTTGATGAAAATAACATACTAGAAAACTGGATAACAAGTCTACATCTCAGTATCCCATACTGAGAGAAATAAATCTTATTAAATAGGAAAGCAATATTCAAAGAAGCTTAGCTGATAATAAAGATGTGTTCAATGTGGGCCATAAGTAGGAATCAACTTTGACTGGAAATCAAGTTCCAGAAGAAATGGATCCACGAAACACTAAAAGTGATTAGTACAATTAGTACAATTAGGGTTGTGCCAACCACCCAATCATTGTTGTGCCAAAATTACAGTAATTCAGATAAATTTTATATCTATTTAATAGTGGGTGGAATGGAGAAATGATGTTAGGTTTCTGAACCAAAGTACAACATATTGTCTGCTCTATTACATATGCATTTAGTATTAATATGGGCTATATAGAAATCTGGATTCAAAGGGCAAAATGTGGATCTCCATACAGTTAATTATAAGTGACATCTTATATCAAGTATGTTTTTCCTTGGGATTGTTCAGTAAGCAAGCCATGCAGGTCTTTGTTTTAATATTCTCACATGTGCTCTGAATTACAATATGTTCTTTCAATTTGGACCAAATGCCAATGTTCTCAATAGCACGATGTTTCTTTTATCTTGTTTTTGTACATGGATTAAAATCCTCAGAAATCAACCTACTTGTGGCCAGCTCATTTATCTTTCTCATGCTCATGTAATATAATATTATACATATGTGATACAAATTAGATCAATTATAGTAATAATGTGGAATTGGAACATTAGAATTTCCTACCAATATTATAATGAAATTATTCTAGTAATTTTTGTTAGGAGGCAATGTGATTTACTGTGGACTAAAGTTTTAATATTTTAGTCCCGCTATCATTAAATATGTACCTGGAATTAAGATGGCTCAGCATTAATTGTTGAAATATTATTTTAAAATGTGTTCCTGCTGTGTCAATAGTATATGGAAGAGTTTCTTTTCTAAAGCTATTTGTTGGCTGCATTGCTTTGGACTCTTCTTCAGATGGGAAGAAACTTGAACACTGTGTTAGGTATAAGCAGAGCTTGTGCAAATACAGAAGGCAGTGTGCAAGGATGAAGCGATGAACTCAGTGTCACACGCACACAGAATATAAAGGGTATAGAAGGGTCTTTATATACAGGATATTGGCACAGTCCAATCTTCAAAGTCAGTTAACAGTCCAATAGTCATACACAGCCAAGCATTCAATAGAGCATACACTAACCAGGATAATCAGGTAGCTAAACAGCAACTCAGGAGTAGGAACATCAATGGAGTGAGAGTAAGCTGCTTTCTGACTTCCTGCTTTAGAGCAAACAGGATTCTGGTCTTAGTAATCACCATGACTCATCATGGTCTACTTCCATATATGGTAAACCAACTGTTAGGTCTCTTAAAGCAACCATAACACACTGTAAGCGTCTTCAAGAGATGATGCCTCTTATAAGTAGTCCTTGATTATTAATCATTCATTCGGCAATCATTCAAAGTTACGATGGTCCTGAAAAAGGACATTTATGATTAGTCGTCAAAGTTGAGGCAGTCACAGTGTCCCCATGGTCATGTGATCATGATTTGAGTGCTTGGCAACAGCACTTTTTCAATCACATTTCTGACCTTCACAGTTGGTGTAATGTATTAAGCTTAACGTTCTTCTGCCTAATCATTGCCCTAAAGTAGTTGAAGCCTGAGCAGGCCCAGACTGCCTGTCTCCAGGGGTCGCTAGCATGGAAAGATGTCTGATTCCCCTTTGGTTGCTGCCTAGGGGCCGTTCTTTATATAAGCCTGTTGTACAGCAGTCTTTGCTGCTTCTATCGTGAGTCTGCTTGTTGACTAGTATGTGTTCGTTTGTCTGCAATAAACCTGTTCATGTTTATACAACCCGACTCTTCAATGCCTACTGAACCGAGAACACAACAGTTGGCTTTTGACATGCAAAGTCAAGGAGGAAACTGATAGGAAGCCAGAAGTTGCATTCATTTGATTCTGTGCTTTACAATCACTGTTGACTCACTTAGCAAGCACAGTTGGAACTGATGTCATTGTTAGGCTTGATCACATGTTGTTTCACTTTATGACCATGCTGCTTAGTAGCCACAATTGTGTTTGGTAAGTGTAGACTACCTGAATTGCCATATGATAAGGGGAAAATTATTGTTCTTATTAATAGAAAAACCTTCATTTTAAGAATGATTTAAAAATCTTAACATAAACAGAAATGTGTGGGAATCCATAGGGACTCTGCACCACCAGGAAGGGGTAAAACTGTTTAAAAGTGTTTGTAATTCTAGACTTATTTTCTATTGTTCATAGGTCACATTTCTAAGAGACTGCTTAAGGATTTTGAGAGACAGTTTGATTCATTTAAACCATGCTGATTTGCATTCCCTTGGAAGAATAAATAGGAATTTATAGTTTTTTCATTCCTCCTAATTTTATTATATATTTTCTACTTAACAATACTAGAATCTTCTGCTCAGTCATGTCCAGTTCTCAGAGTCTGTGGAGAGGACCCTGCAATTTTCTTGGCAAGGTTTTTCAGAAATGGTTTGCTACTTCATCCTTCCTAGGACTGAGAAAGAGTGACTGACCAAGGGCACCCTCAGGCTTTTTTCCTCAGGCAAAAACAAGAAGAACTGACCATGTCCTGGCTTCTAGCCTGATGCCTTAGCATTCCATTAAATTACATTAAAATCAACATATAGAATATAATGTGCAAAATGTATATTAAAACAAAAACAAAAACTGTAGAATTGCATTTAGCAAAGAAATAAAAAATATTTGCTTAATTTTTAAGTAAAGTAATATAAACCCCAGCAGAAGAAAATGTAGCTCTCCAAGACAGCTGATCTTGTGAAATTGAGCATGTCTGGAGCTGTTTGTGAATTGCTGCAAAACCCTTTGCCTTGGGGGGGGGGAGGGTTTAGAAGGAAAAACACATGTATCCATAGGTTTATTCATTTTATGAATCTAACTTACAATCGTTCCATTTTGTAGTGCAGATTGTGTCAGTTACCTTTAGGTACTAGATCCAATCACATATAAACATTCAAGCCTTCTTTTATTATAAGAAATCCTGAATGTTGCCATATTTAGTTGTGCATCAAGAAATAAAATCTCAAAGCCCACACATTGAGAAAGTCATCTGAAAGTGTGTAGCTTGTAAGTCTTAAATGTAAACTTTTTAGTACAACCAGACAAATTTATGAATCTTGAGAATCCAAATTACACATTCCTCTGGTCAATAGCTCTTTCGGTCAAAGTAGCTTTCTGTTTCTATGATATTAGAGCCGGTACCTCCTCAGAATCATTGTGATATCATCATAGACCTTCTGGATTTAGTTAGCATCTGTTTAACATCTGCTAAGCACTTCAGAACTCCATCTTACCTTTTCTTTCTTGTGCATTGAAGAAACTGAAGGCTTACATTCATGTTGCAAAAAATGACATTTGCAGAACTTCTGGAAGTCTGGGAAAAGAAGCTCCTTCAATACTTCTGTGAAGAATGGATACTGCAGTTACAGAATGACAGAGAGAAATAAAATCCAGAAATGCAAACAAAATGCCAACAGTACTTTCACGATCAACATCATCCTCATTTAGAACAGGTAGACACTTTTACCTTTCTTTCAGAAAAAAACAAAGGTGAAGAAGAGTTAGTACATTTGTTGCTACTAACCTTTTATTTTACGTCAGCTCTAAAATTTATTCATGCAGTCAGTAGAAAAAATCTTTGGGTGTGTGTGTGAGTGAATAAATGGCTGGATATACTTTTCTCTATCAGTGCTTCTTCCCGTAATCCAGCCACTCTGTTGCAAACCCACTTTATTTGTATCGAGCAGGAAAAAAATGTACAGGAATTCCATCACTGTTCATATGGACTTGCATAGAAATCTTTGTGTGACACAAAATCCTTGATAGAGCAGACTTGGCTTCCGGCAAACATGAGTAAAATTTCTGTGGACACCTCACTGGTCAACATAGCAAGGAATCTAAAGAGGCAAGTCCGGTGTACAGAGAGAGTCCCAATTTTAAGCACCCTATTCCCTGACACGTTTAGTGCCCTAATGCATTATTGCAACACACAACTAAGACTTAGATATAAACTGAACTGAAATTGTGCAAAAACTCTATTCTTTGATGATAATACATAAACAAGAATGCTGATGCAAACAGCAAGCCCAATGCATTCCACTAGAGATGAGATTTAGTCTAAAGAGCATTCTCTCTTATTATCATAAAGCATAAATTAACAGCTTGTTCTGAGTGCATGAATCAAATCCATTAATTGTACTTCCCCAAAACAAATATTGAGTAGGGCTAGGCAGGACTTCAGACCTAAAGAAAAGAATGCATTGGAATCCATGTAGGGCTTCATATGACACCTGTTGGCAATTCTTAAAGCACCTTTTTTTGCCCCTGGGACTGCATAGCTGCTCTCCACAGCTGCAGCACCATCTTGGGAAAATATATCCTTTGGATTAAGGAATAGTGAACGGTTGCTACATTCACCCTTCTGCACTGAAGCTTTTTTCTCTCCGAATCTGAAGCACTGCACAGCCTTAATACTGAGCTGTACCACAACTAATTTAATTTGCAAGCTGTTCCTAATTCACTATAAAACCTAACCCACTCTGGGAATCCTATAAGCAGGACATGGGTAATAATATCCGCCTCCCTGGGCTCCACAGTAACCAACAGAGTGCCATATTGCCAGTCCTACTTGAAGTAACATATAGCCACATGACTAGCAGCCATCAGTAGCTTTATCCTCTTTTAATTGGCCTCATCCCCTTTCCAAGTCATCAGAGTTGAGGGCCATCACCTCATTCTGTATGGAATTGCACAGTTAATAATGTCTAGTGTGAAAAAAAGGAAAATCCACTGCCTGAGGCAGCCAACTCGCTTCCTCTTATAACAGAAAGATTTCTCTGTTGCAATTGCTGTTAAAATATAATAACACAGACACTCGGCTTTCACAAAAAAATTCTGCAACCATTTATGGTGAAATGGAGTAGTGGTGTTATAGCACACCACCAAGAACTATAACTCTGCAAAAAGGCAAAGGTATGTATGTTCCATTCCCTTTTTATACTTCCCAGCGGTAAAAAGTCTACAATAAACCTTTTGTGATACTTCCCCAGCCCATTTTTATGCACACGGGAGAGCAGCAGAAATAATATGAACTCTTTGTAATATGAACCCAATTCCTTCTGCAGGAATAAATACTTGAGACAAGCAAAGTACTTTGTAAATGATGTCTTTGTACGGGTTCATACAGCGTGATTCAATTAGTTCAAAACCTAGCAATTTTCTCATATCATTGAATCTGGTTTTATTGCAAATAAGGTAACAGAAATAGTTGGCATAATAGGCTTAGCTTACCTTGCCTATTAGTGCTTCCAGGGGCTGTGTGTGCCTGCCCTGATATATTTATATACATGTAGATGCAAGCATGGGTATGAATGAATGCATACATATGTAAACGTTCATGCATTTATGTATATATTAATAATGAAGTAACCTTATCTTGTACAATCTGAAAGCAAAACCATGTATGAGCAGGCAGCAAAGTATGCCAGTGTAACTGGAAGCTTGGATATCAAGGCTCACAGAAGAAACAAATAATGAATAAATAAGGAAGGATTCCTTCCAGAGTTCTTCTGGCTTCCTAGGTGCTAACTGATCCTCTTTTCAACATTCCTGCTATAGTATTTCATTAAGTAAAAAATAAGGTCCGGCCCCTGATCTATCTCCAACAGCTTAAAGCCCCTTTTGCCAGGTGCAAATTTGACAATCACTATGTCTCATAGCAATACACTTTGCAGGATATGCACAGGTTTTGACTAGGAAGAAACAGTTCCCTACTGACAGATTCACAATTAGGTGAACTTCTATAGACATGGTATGGACATTTCCCTTATTTGCCAGCTTATCATAAAACATGTTCGATATTAAATTATCTTTATCACAGAGATGCCTAATATAAGGTCCAAGGACCAGAGTGATCTGCAACCAAAGCCAATGTCTAAGTATTATTATGCAATGGTAATTTTTCACGTATTAGAAGGATAAATTAGATACATGGCAATATATTCATGTTCTTAGTATCACTTAAATATAAATACAAACAAACTTAGCGTTTGTTTCTGTCCCATTGCTTTTTTGAAATGCAACTCCTGTCATACCACTTAAACCCACCACAAATGAATCTTCTCAAAGGACTTCCAATCTCAGCAGCTAGTGAAGACCCTGAAAAAATTGTGTCATTTTGTAGGAAACACTCTCAGGGTCCACAGCTGAAATAGGAAATGGCTCATTATGAGAATCTTGATTCAGTGCCACTCTTGTATAAATCATAACTGATGCTCTGCTTTAGACACAACAGAAAAACAAACATTCTTAGAAGAAGAGCACTGAAGGGACTCTGTAAGTCTTGTAGCCCTATCCCATACTTGTGATCAGCAACATGAGGAAAGTCAGCAGGTTTTTAACCCATTACTTGAACTGTGATTTCTAAAATGTTCAACGAAACCTCACATCATATCCTTTAGATGATCTTCAGTATTAGAAAACATTTTGTGTGTTTTCAACTGGTATTACAAGTCTTTAATGTTTACTGAAGAGTTCTCTTAGGGTTCTTTGTGCATTCATTGATTTTAACTGCTGCTTTCCTCCCAATACAATTTTTAATATTTCTGTTCTCTTAAATATTAAAACATCTATTGAATAGAATGAGTTAATGTGCACTGACTTTGACTTATGTGGCTAAGGACCTATCAGGTTTTAAATAAATGGGAATACACAATTTCTTTATTGAAAGAAAATTCATAACATTCCTCAGGCACTGGATATGGGAATGATATGAACTTGAATGGGTTTTTTTCTCCAACATTCCTTTGTTTCTCCTTTGGATTGTTTTATTGGGTGTTTTTTACAATTTAGTCTATTCATCTTTTCACAATTGTAGTGCAGTTGATCCCTTTTTTCACTCACCCCATAAATATCTGCTTCTTTCCCCGCTCTTAAAACTCCAAGTATGACAATCAGTACTTTACCAAGTCAGAAAGACAAATTTGCAAAGAAAAACACTGTTTCAGATCAGGACTCAACATTGGGTCAGTCACATACCTGTTCCATGATGTGTTAAAAAGCACACTCTGAAGTCTCAATCCAGGGCATCTAAGTTGGGAGGCATGCTTAGCAAATGCTTCAAAAAAGTAGCAGCTGTTCTCCTTCTCTGTCTGCAAATTCCTTTGAAGCTGTCAAAGATGTGGTAATCAGATGAGGTTATCAAACCCAAACCTCCTGAGACCTGGAAATAAGATCCAGAGATGAGCATCTGCAGTAGGACTAAGGCTGGAACACTAATGTTTCTATTGAAATTAAATGAAGGGACTTGAATTGCTTCAAGAGTGAAGAGCAAAACTTCAGCAAGGCTAAGCAGGACTGATGTTTTGAGCTGTTTCTTTAACTGATGTGAGATAAAATTCGATGTGGCCCATAATGGAATCTGAAAGCAGTTAAAACATTTATTGATGAGAGCAAATTCTACAAAGGATTGAATATTTAGCTGTGTGGTTTTCCTAGCAAATCCCGCCCCCTCTTACAGCTGAGTAGTTTTATTGCTGGAGAATCAGCAGAAGCCAAAAAAGATGCATAACCCAAAGCTTTTATTTGATCAAGTCTGTAAACGTGAAAGGCCCAAAAATAGATTTGGAAAACAAAACAAAGCAAACAAAAAACAATGCAGTTTGTTTGATGTCTGCAAGGAAAGTAGCAGAAGGGGAAGATTTAAGATACCTAAGATACAAATGTGTAGGTAGTAATGGTCTCTATCAACAATTTGATTTCCTGCCTTGCAGCTTGCCACTAACAATATCCATTGCTTAGTATGTAGTGAGACTCAGGCAGAAATGCCAGATGCATCTGGTAGGAAGTGAAGGTTGAAATCTGTGTATTACTTAAGTTTGTTAAGGAAGACAGAGGACATTTGTGTTTAGGCAGAAGAAAAGGTGTTCATTCGAAGAATGGTCACTGCTGCATGCATGTTGCCTGTCCTTTTCAGTCTGAGAAGGAAGGTATTAAAAATGTAAAAAAAGGAAAAGAAAAACAACTCTGAGCCATGCCTTTTTCTAACTGGTGGGCTGGCGACAAACAACTTTTGTTGTTGTTCAGTCGCAAGTTGTGTCCGACTCTTTATGACCCCATAGACCATAGCCTGCTAGGCCTCTCTGTCCTTCACAGCCTCCTGCAGTCTGCCCAACCTCATGCCTGTTGCATTAGTGACACCATCCAACCATCTGATTCTCGCCATCCCCTTCTCCTTTGGTCTTCCATCTTTTCCAACATCACATCCTTCTCTAAGGAGTTCTCTCTTCTCATTGGGTGTCCAAAATATCTCAGCTTCATCATTTGTCCTAATGAGCAGTCAGGGTAGATTGCTTCCAGGACTGACTAATTTGATCACCTTGCACTCCAAGGGACTCTCAAGAGTCTTCTCCAGCACCACAACTCAAAGACTTAGACGTTCAGCCTTCCTTATAGCCCAACTCTCACAGCCATACATTGGAACTGGGAAAACCATGGCTTTTACTTCATGGATCTTTGTTGACAAAATGATGTCTTTGCTTTCTTATATACAGTCTAGGTTTGCCATAGCTTTCCTCCTGAGAAGCATGTGTCTTTTAATTTTCTGGCTACACTCACCTTCTGCAGTAATTTTGGAACCCAAGAAAAGGAAGTCTGTCACTGCTTCCATTTCTTCCACTTCTATTTGTCATGGATGGATGGGGCAGGATGCCATGATCTTAGTTTTTTTTAATGTTGAGCTTCAATTCAATTTTTGCACTCCCCTCTTTCACCCTCATCAAGAGACTCTTTAGTTCCTGTACGTTTTCTGTCACTAGGGTGGTATCATCAGCATATCTGAGGTTACTGATATTTCTCCCAGCAATCTTAATTCCAGTTTGTAATTCTTCCAGCCCAGCATTTTGCATGATGTGTTCTGCATATAAGTTGAATCAGCAGGGTGACAGTATGTAGCCTTGTCATATTCCTTTCCCTATTCCGAACCAGTCAGTTGTTCCATGTCCAGTTCTAATGTTGCTTCTTGGTTTGCATACAGGTTCCTCAGGAGTAGGGTAAGGTGGTCTACTTCCATCCCATTGAGGACTTGCTGTAGTTTGTTGTGATCCACACAGTCAAAGGCTTTAGCATAGTCAATGAAGCAGAAGTAGACATTTTTCTGGAACTCCCTTGCTATTTCCATAATTCAGCAAATGTTGGAAACAACTATGTGTACAGAAAATTAATCTGCGAGCCTTAGTCATACCCAAAACAAATGGAGGAGAAGAGAGGGAAATTAGGTTCAGGGTCAGTCCTGGGTTAGTGGAGTAGTGGGTAAAAAAATTAAAGAATTGTAATAGGGTTGAGATGAAAGTAAAAAGCAAGAGAAAATGGAAAGTAGTTGGAGTGCTGGTAGACTGAGAGGCAGGCAAGGCAGGCAGAAATGAGAAAAGAAAGAACCAGGAACAAGGTTGAAACACAGAGATCCAGGAAATCATCCCTGAACCTAGAACTATAAACAGCTCAGAGCGGTGTAATTCAGAGGAACCCATTGGTTGTCTCTGTGTCTGGAAGGCAGGAGAAAAAAATGATAGAAAAACAATATTTCCATCTTCAGAATGGGACCTACATGACTCATTTGATGTCTTCTGGTAGATCTTTGAAATTTTGTAGCTCAGATCAGGAAGACCTGATCGCCTGCTTATTATACCAGACAGGTTTAATTCCCTATTTGAAGTTTGGGAAATGCACTTGAAGCCTGTCTTTAAGATAACTTTTACACTGAAAAGAAAAAAAACTGCTATCAATACACTTTTTATTTTAGAAACTAGAGCATTAGCTTTCAATGGAAATTTTCAAACATCACCTTAAAAGGAGCTTCCTGCTTCTAATATAGATATAAAAATGCATAGCAAAGCATACAATAACAATGCACTCCCAGATAAAAGTAATTGCCTATGGAACTGTCCAGTCCAGTCAGTTACTTGCCTGAAACTCCATGCATGATGCAGCTTGCCAAAGACCTCATCTGGATATGAACTAAATACAGAGTGATCCCGTGTGTTTATACCAGGGTAGGATGTTTAATACTTCTGTCATTTATCTGAGGAGCGAGTGAGAAAAATACCAGTGCCAGGAATTTTTTTTTTAAAAGCACTATAGCTTCTTTTGACCTACAAAAGCTTTCATTTATATAAGTCCAAAACGGCTCAGCAAAATATCTCTGAATTACCTCTCATCTTTCTTTTGCTATTCTTGAAATAGATCCAACAAAGCTGCAGCTGTTTCTTCAAACTTCTTGCTTTCCAAATTTTTAGACTCAGAGGTACCAGCTAAGCATGCATTGAGTTACAAATACTAAATCAAATAGTCACTATTTTCTTATATATCTCTAATGGTGTTTATTGTAATATGATACTTGAGTTCTCAAAGGATCACAAACATTAGGCAGCAAACCAGGGAAAAAAATAATAAATGATTGGGATTTCCCATGGTGTTAGGATAGGAAGTGTCCTTAAGAGACTCCCAGACACCTTGCTGTCACGTTATTTTTTTCTTCTTCATTATCTACTATTGCTTCTTTTGGGGTATCGAATATATTCCCATTTTAGTAAAGCAGACAGCTGTTCCTTCTTACACTACCTTGCAAACCAATGGCAAGAACAAGCTGGAGAAGCAGTAATGTAGAATTGTGCCCTGTTGCTTTTCCAGAGCTTCCTCCCTCCCATTAGGGAGCATGAATCCATCAGTAAGCATAGCAAGTGGTGACTTTTTAATGCACTTTTATTATACTTTTTATTCTTAGAAAGAACTTTTTTTTAAAAAAAAATCTTAATTTAAACAAACTTGCCCAGTTTTGGATATTGTATACCTAGATTTGGGATAAGAGGCACTATTATAAAAGGTCATGGGCCAGTCCAAAATATGAGCTTCAGTTAGTACCGAATAAATATTCTAGTTACTGAATGATCTTACTCTGCCTTTTTGTGTAATGGGTGATTTAAAGCAGGTCCACCATTGGATAATTGGAACAAACAGAATATAGGTCGGGCCCCAACACAGAATTCATCACTTTTTCTCATTCTTTTCATAATGATAGATCAGTAAGAAATGGCAATTTTTTTTAAAAAAAAGTTTATTAGGAATTCCCGCATTTGTCTTGAATTGCCTAGCAAACCTTGGACACGATGTCGCCTGCAACTAAAACTGCATTCTTTAAATAAATAATTGATTTCATTTAGCACATATCCTTTGGGGAGAAGGGCGGTATAGAAATTTAATAAATAGAAATAGAAATTAGCCTTTGGTAGTCTAAGTCAGGGGCCTGCAACCCATGGTTCGTGGACCAGTCCTGGGCCGCAGAATGCCAGCAACCGAGTCACACAAACAAGCCAAGCCCCACTCACAAGGTGCAGCCAGCATGCTTCCACTGTTCCATGTAAAAACCTTTTCCCATGGAACCTGTCCCTGGTGCCCAAAAGGTTTGGGCGGGTTGTCACTGGCCTAGGTTACTGCTGGCAGGTAATTGGTGCAAGCCAATTTCTTTTCCATGTTCCTGGGAGAGTCACACCTACTGACTGTATCAGAAACCCTGTGGCCATTTGCCTATGGATTTTGCAAAAAGTAAACAGGACATGTCAGACAGTCTGTGAACTGTGAGTAGAGTTCACTATTACATGGGGACACATAACACCTTTCTTAAGGAGGCTTGATGTTCAAAACATCAGACAGTGAACATTCCAAGTAGAAACCACTAAGTAGCAAACATTTCAGAAATTTGAGGAGTCTTCCTAAAGAGTCCTACTTCACAGTTTGTTGATATGGAGTCTGTAATGAACAATTTGGAATCTGTCTGGATAGGTATGAATAATAGAAAAGGCCAGACTTTCAGAGCCAGTGGCACTAGAACAGTGATGGTGAACCTTTTAGAGACTGAGTGCCCAAAATGCAACCCAAAAGCCACTCATTTATCGCAAAGTGCCAACATGGCAACACATGCCCCACCTATGGACACTGGCATCCCCCATGCTCATAGGTGTCCCCCTGTACCCCTGGCCATCAGTGCCCCACCTGTGGCCTACCTGAGCTCTCTGTGGTCTTCCTGGAGGCCTCCCCCAGCTTCTGTGACCCACTATGAGCTATGTGGTCCCCTCCAACCTAGCTCCTCTCTTCTCTCACCTTTGCCACAGACTCTGTGCCGCATTTGAGCTGCCTGCCTTACCCCAGAGAGGGCGGGAGAAGGCTCTCACATTGGGCTGCAGAAATGTCCTCAGGTATGTGTGGAGAGGGAAAGGGGGACCTTGCATCCCTCTGACTTTCTAGTAAAGAAATCTGTGCTGGGGTGATGGCACACATGCCCACAGAGAGGGTTCTGACTGCCGCCTCTGGCACGCGTGCCATAGGTTCGCCACCACTGCACTAGAAGAAAATGTCATGGGAACTGTCAGAACACAATTGTCACAGGGATGGGACACTCATGTACAGAATAGCTGCTGTAGTGGGTGGAATACACTGTCCGTTCGACGGCCATTCCACAAACCAGCAAATCAAGTAAGCTAAAGGACAAATAATTTGCACAAAAACCAGAATACAAAGCAATAGTGGGTTCTAACACAAAAATTATTTCCTTTGGATATGTATTTTCTTTTCTTTTAGGAACAGACCATGTTACTTTCTCCCCATCTCCAAACATGTTTTCTCTACCCCAAATCATAGCGTATTCCCAGTGAAATTCCTAATCTCTTCAATTGCTTTTCATTCCAGCCCTAGACTCCCTAGGCACTCAACTGTGTGCCAATTTGCTTTCTTTCCCAATTTCAGAATAGAATTTTCTGAATTTATCCTTTGACTCCACTGAGTCACTCTCAGATATTACCAGTCCCAGATGGATCTGAAACTTTGCTGTTTCTCAGCTGGCAATTCAATACCTACCTTATTAATCCGGCACCACCGAGAAGTCTGTGGTCTTCCCCTCTGTTTTTTTCTGAAAATGAGATTCCCAGACCACTTTAAAAGAAATATAAAAATAAAGCAATCACTTTGGCTAGAAACAGTCCACTAATATAATATTCAATCCATTAAAATGCCTATGTAATTATGCCGGCAATCATTCAATTTCAACTTCACCTAGACTTCCTGCAGTCTAGCTCTGTAAGAGTAGCTTTTTATAACTTTCCCAACTAAGGTAGATCAGATGTTAAACAAAGGGAAGCAAAGCTTTCCACAGCAGCAGACTGTAGGATCCTGGGGATTCAAATGAAACTTGGGATGAGTCCAAAGGTCTTGAAAAGGTCCTTATAGAGAAAATAATTCAAGATGGAATGCAGAAAATAAAATGCAAAAATAGAATTTAGTGCTGCTAAACAACATAAGTGCAACAAAATGCATTAAAATAAAAATGAAGATAGGAGAAAACTTAGGAAACCAGGAAGATAAATATACTGGAATTCATTCCAGTCCAAAGTTCAGAAGAGAAAAAGCCAAAATTATCCCCCAAATCCAAGGTGGATGTGAAAAATATGTAAATCTTTCTAAAGAAAGACAATAAGCCATATTCCAGAAAGCATAAGTCAAAATGGTCAGAATATAGAATAACAGAGTTTGAAGGGACCTTTGAGGTCTTCTAGTCAGAACCTCCTGCCCAAGCAGGAGACTCCACACAAATCCAAACAAATGGCTGTCCAATCTCTTCTTAAAAATCTCCAGAGTTGGAGCAACCGCAAGTTCTGAAGGCAAGCCTTTCCATGAATTAATTGTTCTCACTGTCAGGAAATTTCTCCTTAGTTCTAGCTTGTATCTCTCTTTGATAAGTTTGTACCCATTACTTCCTGTTTTGCCCTCTGATGCTTTGGAGAATAGGTTGCTTACCTCTTCTTTGTGACAGCCATTCAAACATTGGAGGACTGATGTCATGTCACTCCTAGGTCTTTTTTTTGCTAGACCAGACATACACAGTTTCTTCAACTGTTCATCATATGTTTTAGCCTCCAATCCACTAATAATTTTTGTTGCTCTTCTCTGCACTCATGGTGCGAAAAGAACAACCTTGAACTGAACTCACTTAAAAACAGTGGAAATGATAGTTGATTTTAGAAGAAACTAGTCTAACCTATCATCTCTCACAATATCAAACAATACTGTATCAACTATACAGTCCTTCAAATTTTTAGACTCTAAAATAGATCAAGATCTAAAATGGTCAGTCAACATAAAATATGTCATTAAAAAAGTTCAACAAAGAATGTTCTTTCTGAAACAACTAAGAAAGCTCAGACTACCAAAAGAACTGCTGACACAGGTCTACAAAGAATCATTGAGTCCGTAATCTGCACCTCAATAACTGTCTGGTTTGGCAATGCAGCAAAGCAAAATAAACATAGATGTCAAAGAATAATTAAAACTTCAGAAATTTTTTTTCCCTCCATTGAAGATCTGTACATTGAATGATCCAAAAAGAGAGCGGATAAAATAATTATGGACCTCTCACACCCCTGACATAATCTGTTTCAACTTCTATTCTCTGGATGCCACTACAGGGCATTGCAAACCAAAACACCTAGACATAAGGAGAATTTCTTCCCTCATGTCATCAACCTACTAAATGGTTGACTTGTTAGTGTGGAGGGTGTCTTTGTGACAGGATGAAATGGTTTTGTAACATGATATCCACACTTTATAACATGATGACATGATGAATGTTACGTACTTTATGACTATGAATGTATCTTATACATATACATAATTGATTATGCCTATATATATATAAATGATCATGATTATGCATATATATACAAATAATCGTGATTATACTTATATATTCAAATTGTCTATGAATGTATCTTGATTGCATCCTTGTTATGTAGGTATTGAGCATGCTCACTGAAGACAAATTCCTTGCGTGTCCTGACACACATGGCAAAATAAAAAATTCTGATTCTTTCTAAAGTCTCAATATATTTTTAAAGAATCCCATTCCAAAAAGACAAAAGATAAATTAAATGATGAAGGGGCAAAAAGACAGCCTCCTGCTGAGATTTCCAATTGCTTTTCCATCTCCTAATTCTAATAACTTTTTCCATTTCGTTCTACTGGACCTGATTTAAAATTTTGTTCTGGATTGGTGATTTTTGTAGTGGGGAGGGTTGGGAGGTGGAAATTTTCAAATATCATTTTCTGTTCGTACGACTTGACATATTTTCAAGTCTATGGGCCCTTCCCCTGCGCCTAAATCTTGTCACAATCATGACCTGTCAACCATCTTTCTCACTATCATCTCATGCCTGATCATGGCTAGGACAAACTAAGCTGTAAATTATCTGTAAATTAGTCATTCCTCACATTTTCTGCCACTATTCAAGAAGAGCAGTAAGGAGAATACACTCTGTTAAGCTTTGCTGTCTTGAAAGGAAATCACATTTGTTTATCTGGCCATACAACTGTAGATAACATCCTTTTAACACAGGGTTAAAAACAGAAACAAAACAAAAATAAAAAATAAAAACAACAGATCAGAGGCCAATCACAATTCTATTTCAAAATCATTAAAGAACAGTTTCATATAAAACCCTGGATTAATACCTGAAAGAAAATCTAGGTTTTTAAGGCTTTATAGAAAAAGAGCACATCAAGGCATTGAGGAATGTGACCAAGGCATGTGATTTCAAACAAGATCTCCCAATTCATGAATGGGTACATTTGTGTACAAAAAGGATGGCAGCGTGTACTACCAAAGAGGGAAGGAGGCATGCCCTCACCAATTGTACCACCAGACCCTCAAAAGCAGCTAATCGCTGCTTTTAGTTTTTCAATCAGCTTTATGAGATCACATCAATGGCTATTCTTTCAAAATACAATAAAAGCCTTCAGGAATTAAGCACTGTTGGATACACACACAGACATTTTCCCCACCCCATCAATCAAGCATTCTCAGTCCAAGAGATGAGAAGCTGAAGCGGGGGAAAATTTTTGCCTGGGTGATCATTAGGTCCAGCTTCTCTGTTTTGAAGAAGAGTAAATGAGGCATGTTTTGAAGTCAGGAGGTTCCTTGCCCTTTTCCCTCTGATTGACATATCCTAACAGACATGTTGCTCTAATGGACAACTTAGCTTCTGTTCATAGTCACCAACCTCTGCCCTCGCATTAGTATTGGATGATAGGAACAGAAATTACCTAGATGTGGGAAATGATAAAAGGAGGAAGTAAAGGACAGACCCTTTTATTCCATCAGAGTAACCACTAGCAGGATGCAGTGATCTTAGGCTCAAAATCTCAGCTAAGACGATTCTTAAACTCCCATGCCGTGACAGAAATTTGATGGCAAATAAGATGGCAAAACTTTTAGAGAGTGGAGCTATTGCTGTTAAAGAAAATTAACCATTTTCTTACCATTTTTTCCCCCATAAATGCCACCAATTACGTTTCCCAACCTGATGCCTTCAAAACAGCTGATGGTTCCCTGTTGAACTCATTTCCTTTTAACCAAATTAAATTTGAACCTATGATATAGTGTCAAAGAGCACTATAGATCAGGAACAGTATGGCAATAGTGCATTGTGAACTGAAATTTAATGGAGATTAAGAAAAGCATTGTTTATTCAATAAGATGGAATAATGCCATGGTTCTGGACCATAAGGCTGGTCTGATCTCACTTTTTATGTTGAAAGAGAATTTGACTCTTTCTGCTACCAGAAAGAACAAATAATTATTGGGCATGCAGCTATTCCAGAAAGTACTGTAGATCTGATGAATCACAATTTATCCTACTGGAAATTTACACCAGCCTTTAAATAAGCCTTCCCACTATTTGAGAACCATCTTTTTCATACACTTTTATATGTGTATGTTTTAAATAATTATTAAAAACAGATAGCTTTTCTGCAACAGATGTTGAGTGGGTTTGATGTGTTAGACCTTATAAGTAGACTTGGATCTGGCTTGATACCTTTACCCAGGTAGCTGTTTAAACACATCCCATCTTTAAATCCCATCAAGCAGTTTCTACAATGCCCTGTGCAATTATTATGAAGAATGAAGGTGACCTTTTCTCTGTTTTCCCCATGATAATTGAAAAAGGTAGAATGCTAAGAGATTTAGCATAACTTGGCATCTTATTAAGGAAGCAAGCAAAGTAGAACCAATCAGTCATGAAACATGGTGTAATTTTGCTACTTTATGAACTGTAGAAGATGGTAACACTTGGCTGATCTTTTTTTTAATCTTTATTTTGGCAATAGAAGAGCATAAA
Source organism: Pareas carinatus (assembly GCA_032468095.1). Lineage (NCBI taxonomy): Eukaryota > Metazoa > Chordata > Lepidosauria > Squamata > Pareidae > Pareas > Pareas carinatus. Next base: position 51,016 of record JANHFO010004034.1, read on the forward strand.
ATGACATCAGTAAGAATTACCATTATTTCAGTGAAACCTATAAAAGTATCTAAAAGCTAGTGTTACTAACACAATATAATTTTACAAACCATTCCTAATCCTAATCCTAATCCCAATCCAATCCTATCCTATCACCATGAATACAAATATTAAGAGTGGCAGCATCCGAAGCTGTTGTGGAGTATCTCTTTTTGCTTCCTCCATTACTATAATAATGTTCAGGATCAATGCTTCTGCACTGAACATTGGAGAAAGTTGTCCATCACTTCTTCTTCCGCAGAGAAACATTCATGGAGACACATTCTCAAAGCTCTTGGAGGTAGGACAAGAAGCAATGGGTGGCAACTTGTCAGAAGATGATCCACCCTAGGGAGAAATTTCCTGACATTGAGAGTTATTAAGCAGTGAACAGCTTGCCTAGTAGAGTTGTCTACTCATGTTGTCTACTCGTTTTCTATCACTGGAGATCTTCAAGAAAAGCTTGGATAATCATTTGTCCAGGTAATCAAAGGGAAGAGCACCACATATTTCTCCTCTGTAAACCATCTAAGAAACACCTTCATGGGGATGTCTTCAATAATGTCTTCAGCAGTTTCATCTTGTTTTCAGTAGAGAATGTCGCAGTAATGCTTCATACTTATGTTCCTTCAGCTCACTGGTGATGAACCTCTGCAATGAAAACCAGGACATTCTTGTCTGTAGTTCCTATCCATTCCATCACTATGGAAGATCACAGCATGTTTCATTGTCTGTAAATTCTTTTTTTGTGAAACTGAGAGCTGATTAGGAAACCATGCAAGAAAAATATTCTGTCCTTAGTCCTTACATCACCCAAATGGTGCAATCTGCCTACTGGGAGATTTTCTGATAGATGATCTAGCTGGCCATCTGAAGAATCAGAATCAGAATCAGAATTTTATTTTGCCATGTGTGTCAGGACACTCAAGGAATTTGTCTTAAGTGAGCATGCTCAATACCTACATGCATACATAACAAGGATGCAATCAAGATACATTCATAGACAATTTGAATATATAAGCATAGTCACAATCATTTGTATATATAGGCATAATCAATTGTGTATATAAGCATAAGATACATTCATAGTCAGAAAGGACGTAACATTCATCATGTCATCATGTTATAAAGTGCGGGCATCATGTCACAAAAATCATTTCATCCTGTCACAAAGGACACCCTTTGCCCTAACACTGTCATATGAATCAGCTGTTTAGCAGATTGAGGGCATGGGGGAAGAAACTGTTCTTGTGTCTAGTTGTTTTGATTTGCAATGCCCTGTAGTGGTGTCCAGAGGGAAGAAGTTGAAACAGACTATGTCCAGGGTGTGAGGGGTCCATAATTATTTTTCCCACTCTCTTTTTAGATCGTTCAGTGTACAGATCTTCAGTGGAGGGGAGTTTTGTAACAATTATTTTTTTCTGATTTATCTGAGATCTTAAATTGGGTCACTGGAGGCAGAATAACAAGTTGCAGTTCTCACTGATCTTGCCCTACTGCTAAAAATCATTCTGAAACTTAAAAAAAATATATCACCACTTATCCTGTGTTGAGAGGCAAGTCATTACATCAGATCCTATTTGAGTGGTGTGTTTTAAACAGAATTTTTAAATGCATGATGTTCCAATCAATAAAGATCGATCCATTCCCTCCCCAAAGGAAGAACAAACTGTAAGGTTTAGGAATAAATTAATGCTGTTGCTTTCTAAGGCAGGCAAGAAAAGGAGTGTGCACGGAGGTTTTTGTGAGTGTGCATTTCTTTGCACCAAGTTTCCCCCCCTCTTGTTGCGGATTATGATACAGATCTGAAGGAGAAATGAATTTTGTATATTCTATTTTGCTGTAATTGTCAGAGGAGCCTCGGGTGAAGGAATCTATTAGTACCGATGATTGTGTTGAATTGATATTTTTTCAAAAGGTTTCTAATGTTTTTTTAAAAAATATAAATATAGCTTTCTGATTTTCCATCATATCCTTACAGAATTTCACAGAAACTATTGCATTTGTGTCTCTCTGAGATTCCTTAGAGGAACGTTTAACAAAAGATTTGTTATTCAAATATAGGTTTATGATTGAATGTGAGCAAACATTTTTGTATCTTTAGGGCTTATGGAAAGAATTCTTTAGCACTTTGGGTAGACTGCAGCTCTTCCTTAAGGTAAAAGATGTATAATAAGTTGTTAAACTTTTAAGGAAATCCCATTCATCGAGATCACGTGAAGCGATCGTACCGCACTTTACTGCTCTGGGGAAGCCACACTTGGAATACTGCATCCAGTTCCGGTTTGCCACAATACAAGAAAGGTGCTGAGAAGAGTAACAAAGATGATCAACGCTTTGGAGATTCAATAGTGCGACAAATGGTTAAGGCTTCTAGGTATGTTTAGCTTATGGAAGGGAAGGTTTAGTGGTGACATGATAGCTGTCTTCTAGCACTCGAGGGGCTGTCACAGAGAACAGAGGGTTGATCTATTCCCCCAAAGCACATGAGGGCAGGACAAGAAGCAATGGATGGAAGATCATTAAAGAGAGATCCAACCTGGAACTAAGGAGAAATTTTCTAAAATGAGAACAATTAACCAGTGGAATGATTTGCCTCCAGAAACTGTAGGTGCTCTATTACAGCTCCAGAAGCTGTACGTGCCTTTCAAGGATTTATCCAATTTGTCCAATGTGGTGGCAGGTGAGCGAACGGCAGCAATTCTCTCTCTTTGTCTCTGTCTCTGTCTCATTCTCTCTCTCTTTCTATCATTTTCTCTCTCTTTCTCTCTCTGTCTTTCTCTCACTCTCTCTGTCTCTCTCGCATTTTCTCTCTTCTCACTTATTCTCTCTCTCTCTTTTATCACACACTCTCTCTTTTCGTTCTCATTCCCTCTCTCTTTCTTTCATTCTCTCTCTCTGTCTCTCTCTTCCTCATTCTCTTTCTCTTTCTATCATTCTCTCTCTCTTGCTCTCTCTCTGTCTCGTTCGCTCTCTCTCTCTCTCTCTCTCTCTCTCTCTCTCTCTCTCTCTCTCT
>JANHFO010004034.1:65285-76840 GCA_032468095.1 Pareas carinatus
AAGGAAGGAAGGAAGGAAGGAAGGAAGGAAGGAAGGAAGGAAGGAAGGAAGGAAGGAAGGAAGGAAGGAAGGAAAGCCTTTCATGGCTGTATAGATTACTGTTTCTCAATCTCAGCATGTTTAAGATAGGTAGGGGGAGTCTGGGAATTGAAGTCCACACATCTTAAACATGCTGAAATTGAGAAACATTGATCCAGTATACAACAACCAACCGGGAGGTGGGAATTTGGGCATGCCTGTCAGAGCACATCAGTGGAATTCCAACCAACTGGAATAAAGATGGCTTACAATGGAAAGAAGCACAGCAGAAAAACAGCCTGTATCAAGGGAGGTAAAAACTTTGTTTTGGTGGAGAGCAAGAAATCATTGCTGGAGAATGCTTTTCCAGCAACATAATGGAAGGATGATACCAACATCATCTAACATATCTCCCTGGAATAAGAAATGGCCCGTTCTTGTGCTGAGGGAAGCAGGAAATGCGGACCAGCCTTCAGTTTGGATATATTTCCACATGGATTTCACAAGTAGCCCCAAACCCAGTTTTACCCCAGGCATGTTTTTGCTATTCTGCTGGAATTAGGATCTCTAGATCAGAGACTGCCCGACAAATCAGCATACAGTCCTTAATTTCTATTACTGGATCTGAAATAGTTATTAATTCCACTTTCTCTTCTCTCTTCTTCTTTCTCTCTGTTCTCCTGCTTTCTCAGAAGTTAGAATGAAAGGCTTGCTTATCCCTAGAAAAGGAATTTCCCCCCCTAAATAAATGGTGCCCTTTCCTTCTTTGTTTTATTAAGCATCTCAGGTCCAGTGGGTGTAACAGATTTGTAATGATATCCCTGAAGGAGACGCGGCTGGAATTACGATTTCCTTTTTTGGGTTTGGGTGGGAAAGGGACAGAGTAAGTGAACTAGGTACATTATGTCTAACAGAGGGGGAAGGCATGCATTTTGCTGATTTGGGTTTAAAATAAAGTGAAACAATCAGGTATAAACTGGGGAGCAAAAGAGCCCTAATGCCAGAGGTTGCCAATGACTGACCTAACCTCACATGATGTGGTTTGATAGATAGCAGCCCTTTACTTAATACTTCCTGTGTGGGAGGACGGTCTTCATTCCGAAGAGGTTAGTAGTCTTCGGCATGTATTTCCTTTTATATACAAGAAGCTGCCTCTCAAGGAACAGAGATGCTCTTGGAGGGGAATTCCTTGGTATTTCCTTCCTAGACCCTCTGCCCACAAGAGACAGCTAGATCAAGTTCAACAGCTGCAGCCTTAGATTTATAAATGCCCACAGACGAATCTTGTCAGTTTGGGAGTACCATTTGTCTAAGCGTCACAAGTAGAGTAATTGTTTCATATTCCATAGAACGAGGCAGTAAATCATTTGACATGAAGTTGTATTTTAAAGATAAATATGTTTGACCCATTGGGCCTGATCCATCTATTCTGCTTATGCTAAATAGTGCATTTTCTTTCATAACAGTCCCCTCACCTCTTGTAATATAGTAGCTTGGGATGGAACCTTTGCTGATGGAAATTAGGACAGCCTTCTGAGCTATTATTTTTCTTTCTTTGTATAGATTTATATTTTAAATCTTTAAAAAATGGATTCATTTATCTTTGCACCTTTCTGTAAAATAAAAATGTTTTGTATGTCGCTATATCCTACCTTCCTTTGATGGGAAATTGATTTATTCATTATTGCATTTATGGCACTAATGTGTTACAGTCACAATACACAGACATAAGCAAATGTGGCAGTACAACCTCTGGAAGTATCGGTGTTCTACTCTTTCAGGCAGAGATGAGTGTGGGCATTACTACACCATTACTATGACTTTAAACTGAAAACAATGGAGATAATGACAAATTAACTCTCCCATGCTTTTAACTCTGCATTCTAAGAGGTCAGCATGTACCAGTTTTAGGACTGAAGTGGTGCTCTGCCTCCTCCACTATGACAAAGAGTGGAGAATCAAGTCTTTCACATTTGCATCTGCTCATGGAAAGGATCAAAAAGGAATTTCCTATGCAATTAAAGGTTGGAAATGTTGAGAACAATGTTTTGAAACTTCTGAGGTACCTAAATGATGGATTGCCAACATGTGATGAATGGTATCTCACAGAAACTGATTAAAATATGTTTGGGTGAAGCATGATGAGCATAGGGCCTAGCTACTTGCAGGACTGCATTCGACCCATTGATACCTCCCACCGACCTGTCCGCTCCCACAGAGTGGGCCTCCTCAGGGTGCCGCCAGTCAAACAATGCCAACTGGTGACCCTCAGGGAGAGAGCCTTCTCTGTGGTGGCACCCACACTCTGGAATGATCTAGCCCCTGCTATACGAGTGATTGCTGACCTTCGAACCTTCTGCCGCGCCCTGAAGACCCATTTGTTCCAACAGGCTTGCTTGGGATAGCCGCGTCCTTACTCTCCTGCGTTTAAAGCTGGGTTAGATTATTTTAAACATTTGTATTTATTTGGGTAATCATTTTAGTGCTCCCCCTTTTAATTCAGGCTTTATTTAATATTTTTAAATATGTTTTTAGTGTTTATGTTCTTTGTGCTTTTAACATGCCTGTAAGCCGCCCTGAGTCCTTCGTGAGAAGGGCGGGATACAAATAAAATTATTATTATTATTAGTAGTAGAAGTAGTAATTATTATTATTAAAAGGGATTTATACCCTTAAAAACCTAGACATGATTCATACTTTGCATCATGGCAAAGTTTCCTTAACTATGTTAAGAACTTTCTTATTGGTGTAGGTTTCTGGACTAAACTAACCATGGTTGACATCTGTTTTCCAGAATGAGTCTTAAAATAAACTAAAAAAAAGTGAGTGGCAAGCTTTCCATATTCAATATTTGCTTAAGTCACATCCAGCTTGTGACTTAAGTCAGAAAACCAGAAACCAAACCATCCAAAACACTGGAAGCAAACTTATTTTTGGACAGAATACTTTTTTTTTATCTGTGGACAGCTCAATGGCTACATCCCTAAGTAACGCATGGCCAGGATGCTTAAATCATGATGAGTCAAACGTGCCATAATGGCCTGCCTTGCACGTAATATTGAATTATAGATAGTCCTTGACTTACAACCTTAATAGACCCAGCCCATTAGGGTTTTAAGTCCTGATGGTTGTAAAGCAAGATCATGTGACCAAACTAGATTTGATGATATTTTTTGGGCTGGTTAAGGAAATGCCATGATGATTAAACAAGCCCATTGTTTGCTATAGGCCAGAGGTGTCAAACTCAATTTCATTGAGGGCCATGGCCGCCGCCATGGATCACCCCTTCTGTGGTCACCATCCCCTCGCAGTTGCCACTTTCACCTGTGATCCCCTCCATTGCCATCAGTGACACACACACACACCCCGGTGCTCTTGCCGCCCCTGGGGAGCAGCTCAATTGCCTTCAGGACAGCCCCATGGGCCAGATTCAAAGAAGCTGTGGACTGGATCTGGCCCGTGGGCCTCGTGTTTGACACCCCTGCTAGAGGCCAATTTTTGCCGAAAACAAGGTAAACGCCGGCGTTTGGCAAAAATATAAACCATGGTCATATGACTGCAGGACGCTGCAAATGACCATAAATACAAGCAGGTTGCAAGCAGCCCAAAAGCGGTCATGGGACCGCAATAGGGAAGGGATGGCTGGGAACTGCAGAACCACATTGCTAAGTATCTTTTTGGAGGCCTGTTGTAATGTCAAAGAGTTGCTAAGCGACTAGTCGTAAGCCAAGGATTACTTCTAGGATGCAATGTTTGGGTACATCAGACGTTACCCTCCACCTAAAGTGCTCTGGGATGAGCATGAACCTGGGGCACCTGTGAGTCCCAGAAAAGATGCAGTTTCTTGAGGACTTCAATGGGTGTACCTTTGTGGTTTTGGATTTCAAACCCTACACTCACCTACAAAAAAAAAGCAGTGTTGAACCATTATTATTGAGCATAAATCACTCGCTTACTGGCAAAAACCAGATTTTTTAAAAAAAACTTTCAAAGCTGGAGACACAGGGGAACCTCTGTTCTTCCTTCTTCTGAGATTCCAGGCGATCCTCTGCACAAACCAAGATCCGGCCTCTGTCTACCAGAAATCAACTGACGTCCCCGCCAGCGTCTCCCTTCCAATGTTCCGTATCAAACCACTTGAGCAAAGAGACCTCAAGCATTTCTTTGCCTGTTTCATTTCCAACCATTTTGCTTTGTGACGTTTTTGTGGAAAACTCAAAAGCCGGCTTGTTGTTTGATAAACTTTCTGATGGATTAATAAAGGCCCTTTTTCATAAGGACATTTTCTTATGTTTTATTGAAATATTAATAAAAAAGGAAATGATGACACAAGAACTTTCACTTACTAATTCTTATTAGTAAAAACCGTGACACAGAAACCATTTTAACTTAATCAGCAATACAGGTTTCTTGACTTGCAACCACAATCGGGATTGGAAAATCTGCCGCAAAGGGAGGTATTGATGGGTCCTGATTTTACCACCTTTTGTGCTATCCTTAAATAAAACCATAGTGGTCATTTAGCAAAACGCAACCATGTTTTGCAATGTTCCCTTCTGACTTCCTCATTGACTTTACTTGTTGGAAGTTGACTATGGTCACAAACAAAAACCATGTGACTGCCAAACGTTGACGGCTGTAAATACAAGGACTGACTGTGAGTCACTTTTTTCAGTGCCATCCTAATGTTCTACGGCCACTAAATGAATGAGCGTAAACCAAAGTCTCTTGGTGGAGAAATAATTGGAGCCCAAGGCACATACACGGAGCAATTTGGACACAAAGCTGTAAGGCTGGAGACAGCAATTAATCTCTCTTCAGCGGTTCTTTCCAAATATAATCTCCACAACAGATGGGAGCTTCAACTAGAAGTCATCACTTTGAGATGAAAAGACACAAGACTTGGGTGAATATTAAACTTTTCATATTAGCGTTTTGTGTGTGCTGATGAGGCTTTGGTTACCAAACTTCACGGATTGGCCGATTGGATTGATGCTCATACAAGGAACTCCATGGATGAGGAGTTGTTGTTCGTCTCTGAGCTTGATTGTTTTGTTACAAACGTTTCACTACCCAAACTAGGCAGACATCCAGCAGTGCAAACAGTGAGAGCTAGAGGGATAGGAATTATGTTACCTAGTCTGGTTAATGAAACATCTGCAAGAGAAGAGAACACCAACAGCCCTTCATTTCAACCCTAAGCTACAGATATTCTCCTTTACTAATTCTCATGATTCATCGTTATCCCTTGATTACAAACGGAGAGCCACTGGTATAGGCAAAACTGAACAAGATCATCTCACATTTGTGATAACACAATAACGGACTCGGAAGGGACCTTGGGTCTTCTAGTTCAATCCACCAGCTCAAGTCATTTCAGACAAGTGGAGGTCTTCTTAAAAACCTCCAATGATGGAGTCACCTACAACTTCTGCAGGCAAGCTGTTCCACTGACAACAAATCCTCTCTTTAAATCATCTCCTTTCAGATATCTGATTAGGGGCTATCATCTATCCCAACTTCTGAAGAGTGAACATGTCAAGTTCCTTTTGCTTTCTTTTTTGAGAGAACCAGATGACCGGTTCTCCTGGTGGGCTTTATTCTCCACCTCTAAATATGATATAATGTGTCCACGTTATATGTGGTTTGTATGCACGGATGTTACCTACTGTGAGTAATGAAACATCTGCAAGAAAACAGTCAAGCTTAGAAAGCACCAAGAATCTCTTGTATCCCCATTGTTTAAAATGCATTTGCAACAACTGGACAACACACTTAAAACAGGACTGAAAGAATGCACAACGCAGTAGGGCTAATATGCCTTTCACAATTTATAAAACGTTCAATCAATAGTCTACAGTTCAAATTTTCTGTTTCACAGTCGCATCAAATGATTCACTAATCTAATGAACCCTTGGAGGTTGATGAACATGATAGGTTATCAATTTCAACCTTCAATCTTATGAAGTCACATAGTGTGACCATTATCCAGGTGACACTAAATGAGCTTGCAAATCACAACATTAAGTGGTTTGTTGTCCAAGGCCCAAGAGGAAGACACTGTATATTCACATCATTCCATAATTTGCTAAAATATTTTGGCACCGAACTCTTTATGTTCTTCAGTTTCTTTCCTTATGTTTCCTTTATAACATTATCAAACCATCTGATCTTCTGTCGTCCCTTTCTCCTTTTGCCTTCAATCTTTTTCAACATCACTTTTTCACTGAGTCCTCTCTTCTCATTTGGTGACCAAAGTATTTGAGTTTCAGCTTCAGTATCTGTCCTAAAGAACAGTCAGGGTTGATTTCCTTTAAGATTGGCTATTTGATCTCCTTGCAGTCCAGGGGATTCTCAAGAATCTTCTCCAACACAATATCAATTGGAAATATCAATTCTTCGGTGCTCAGTCTTTCTTACGGTCCAGTTCTCACAGCCATACATGACTGCTGGGAAAACCATAGCTTTGAGCTTAATTTGAAAGAGATTCAATCTTTTTCACGCAATACCACATAGTGAAGTTTTGTAAGCTTTAAAAGAGTCGGAGAGGCGAGCCTTTTCTATATCCCTGATAAAAAAAAATAGTGATTCCTGAACATTATCCTTTATCCTCTTACTCCACTTATCAGCATGCACTGGGCCTCTCTTTGATGTGAGTTCTTTCGTGCCTGCGAAGGTGCGTGTTTGAACTAAAGCACTTGCCACATTCCAAACATTTGTACGGCTTCTCCCCAGTGTGAATCCTCTGATGGGTGACAAGGGAGCTGCTCACGCTGAAACTTTTTCCACACACCGAGCATGTGTAAGGCCTCTCCCCTGTATGTGTTCTCTGGTGGGTACTGAGATGTGCATTCCAATTGAAACACTTCCCACACTCGAGGCATCTGTACAATTTCTCCCCCGTGTGGTTTTTTTCATGGGTAGTCAGGTTGATCTTCGTGATGAAGGACTTCCCACACTCTGAGCATTTATAGGGCTTCTCTCCCCGGTGAATCCTCTCGTGTATGATCAGGTGAGAGCTGCGAAGGAAGCACTTCCCGCACTCTGAACATTTGTAGCGTCTCTCGCCTGTGTGAATCCTCTGGTGAGACGTGAGATTGCTGCTCACATTGAAACTCTTTCCGCACTTCAGGCATTTGTACGGTCTCTCCCTCGTGTGGGTTCTCTCGTGGCGACAGAGGTGTGCGTTGGACGTGAAGCACTTTCCACATTCCGCGCATTTAAACGGTCTCTCCCCCGTATGAGTTCGCTGATGCCTGCGCAAGTGTGTGTTTGAACTGAAGCCCTTTCCACATTCCAGGCACTGATAGGGCTTCTCTCCTGTGTGAGTGATTTGATGGGTAATAAGCGACGAACTCTGCGTGAAGCTTTTCCCACATTCCAGGCATTTATACGGCTTCTTCCCAGTGTGAGATCTCTGATGCCGACTTAGTTCGGCCCGCTCGCTGTAGCACTTCCCACAGTCCGAGCAATGATGGGGCCTTTCTCCTGTGTGTGTCCTTTCGTGCCTCCGTAAGTGGGTGCTTGAACTGAAGCACTTTTCACACGTCGAGCATTTGTAGGGTTTCTCCCCCGTGTGAGTGATCTGGTGAGTAGTAAGAGAAGAACTCTGCGTGAAGCTTTGCCCGCATTCCAAACATTTATACGGCCTCTCTCCGGTGTGAGTTTTCCGATGTCGGTTTAGTTGAGCTACTTGAATAAAGCACTTGCCACACTCCAGGCATGGAAAAGGCCTTTCTCCCGTGTGGTTTCTCTTGTGCAGGTTCAGTTTGGTCCTCGTGATGAAGCCCTTTCCGCATTCCAAACACTTATGGGGCTTCTCTCCCGTGTGGATTTTTTTATGTTTGATCAGGTCAGAGCTGCGAGCAAAGCCTATCCCGCACTCGGAGCATTTATGAGGCTTCTCGCCGGTGTGAATTTTTCTGTGCTTCAGGAGGTCCGAATTGCAAGCGAAACATTTTTCACACTCGGGGCATTTATGCGGCTTCTCGCCCGTGTGAATTTTTTGATGTTTGATAAGATCAGAACTGCGAGTGAAACGTTTTCCACACTCCGCACATTGGTAAGGTTTCTCGCCTGTGTGAATTCTCTGGTGGGAAGCGAGATTACTGCTCACGCTGAAACTCTTTCCGCATTTCGCACATTTATAGGGTTTCTCGCCGGTGTGGATTCTTTGATGGACATGGAGGTGTCTCTTTGAACTGAAGCACTTTCTGCAGTCCGAACATTCGGAGGGTTTCTCCCTACTATGTGTCCTGCGATGGGAAGCAAGATTGCTGCTCTCACTGAAGCTCTTTCCACATTCTAAACACGTGTATGGTTTCTCCCCTGTATGTGTTCTCTGATGCACGCTCAAGTGTGTATTTGACGTGAAACTCTTCCCACATTCCAAACATCTATATGGTTTTTCCTTCATGTGAATAATTTGGTGCGTAATCAGAGCTGAGCTCTCAACGAACCTTTTCCCACATTCCAAGCATTTAAAGGGCTTCTCCCCCGTGTGAGTCCTCTGGTGTCTCTCTAAATTTGTTTTCCAAAGGAAGCTTTTCCCACATGCTGGGCATTTGTATGGTTTTTCTCCCTTGTGAGTGTTTTGATGCCTCCTCAGTTGTGTACTTTGAGTGAAACGCTTTCCGCACTCCAAGCATTTACACAGGGTGTCAGCTGTGTGAGTGGTTTTGTGCGTGGCAAGATTCATCTTGGTCATGAAGGCCTTTCCACACTCTGAGCATTTGTACGGCTTCCCTTCTGGGTTTGTACTTGCTTTTCTTTTATCCATGAGTCTCCACTCATCACCTTAAGAAATAAAGATTGAAAATTGATAAGGATCTAAATTATGGAAATTGCCTCCCAAATCACTATTTTATGTAAGAAACTAAAAAAAACAAAAACAACTTCTGCACATATGGACAAAATTACTCTAATTTTAACTACAAACTAATGTTGATTACAGGTAATTCTCAACTTAGAAGAGTTCACTTGGGGACTGTTGAAAGCCAGATTCACTAAACAACTGGGAAACTACCATGCTTCCCCGAAAATAAGATTAATCAGTCACGGCTTGTGATGTCATCGCCTGGAGCTGCTACTCTTTCTGAGCATTCATATGTCCCTGTAATGTCATTGCCTGGCACCACGACTCCTTTCTGAGCATGCTCAGTTCTAGGGTGATGTTGGGGCGACTTGGCTCGCGTGCCAGCAGAGGGCTCTGTGTGTCTGCTGTGGCACACATGTCATACGTTCGCCATCACTGATCTATACAATTCACCCTTTCTCCACTGTATTGGCCAGAGAGAGAGATGGGAAACCTGAATATCTAACACCTAAACTGGAACAAGATGAAATGCTCACAGAGGTAGCTCTGTCACTTAGGATCATCGCAACATTGCTGTAGTCACATGATCTCAAAATTCAGGTGCTTGGCAACTGACATGTATGACAATTGCAGTACCCCAGGGTCACGTGATCACCAACGGTGACCTTGTCCAGCCAAACAATATTGACTGTGATATGATAATTGCACTTTATAACATGATGAATGTGCTTATGATTGTGATTGTATCCATGATTAAGAGCGTGGTTTGTCGATTGCAGCTCATATGTACAGGACTAATGTATTTTATGTCTATGAACGTATCTTATGATTGTAATCATAGTTTGTTTATTGTATGTAGGTAGGTATAGAGCATGTACACCGGAGACAAATTCCTCGTTTGTCCCGACACGCTTGGCAAAATAAATTATGATTCTGATCCTGGGGAAGCTGGCTTTGCTTAATAATTGTAGTTAAAAAAAAAAGCTCATAAAATCAGGTGGGACTTACTCAACAGCCACATTGTTAGGGTAATGGAAATTCTGAGCTCCACTGCGGTCATAATTCAAGGATTACCTATATAAGTAGCTTAGGGGTGCAGATAAAATGAGAGAGCTGGAAGCAACCTTAGAGGACGTCGATGTCAACCCCTTGGTCAGCCTAGGACATCCCTGAGATGTTGCTTTTTTCCAAACCGGCCTGGATGCAGGATATTGCTTCTAAAAACATTTTTGGAATACTGCACGAAAAAGTGAGGGTAACAACAATGGAAGGCTGCTTAGGGTTGACACAGGTAGCCCTCGACGAACAATCAAAATTGAGCCTCAAATACTCGGTGCTAAGTGGAACGAACATTGCCCTGTTTTACGACCTTCCTTGCCACAGCTGGTAAGCGGATCACTGCCGTTGTTAAGCCGGTTAGACGGTTGCGAAGTGGATCTGCATTACACATTGGCTCTGCCTGTCAGAAGGTCGCAAAAAGGGGACGACGTGACCCCGAGACCCTGTAACGGCCGCAAATACGAGTCGGTTGCCCAGCGTCTGAATTTGGATCACATGACCTGGAACGCCGCAATGGCTGCAAGTCTGAAAAATGGTCATAAGTCACTTTTTCCCACATCGTTGCAACTTCGAATGGTCACCGAACGAATGGTCATAAGTCGAGGACTATCTGTATTGGGGAATATGTCTTTAATGCTTACACCCGATGGAACAGCAGGGGGAAAAGAACAATTTTCCCAGCTTCGGTTTTTACCTCAGGAACACTGAAAAACATCAACTGGTGGAGTAAAAAGGACGCGGGGGCTTAAAAAATCCGCAAATGTGTTTTAAAATCCTACAGGAGTTACGGGCATTGATTCCTAGGAAAGAAGCTGCCTTACCAAGAGAGGCCAAAATTCCACTGATCTCCTCCATGACTTCTCCGTGCAAAGCTTTCTGGTCCGGCTCCAGTAGTGCCCATTCGTCCTCGGTAAAATAGATAGCCACATCTCCCAAGGTGAGGAGGCCCTGAAACGAGGAGAAACAGAACATTCCGCAACACTTCTGGCTTAGCGGACTAGCAGGAAGGCGGGGGAGGGGTGGGGAGAGGGGATGATTCCGTGTGAGTGGCAGCAAGTGCGCGCTCGCACGGCTCCATTTGCGCAAGCGGTGTGCACGCATGCCTGCCACTCACGCAAATGGAGCGCACTCGCCCATGCTTGCCTGTGACGATGCAGCGGTGTGCGCTTGCCAGCCATTTCCGTGGCTCGGTTGCAATGCCCTCACAGCCCTTAGTGGGCTGCGGCCCACAAATTGGGGACCCTTAACTTAGAGGTTTCTACCCTCTGTCGACAAAGCAAGTTGGGTCTTAACTCTGAGTGGCCAATTAGATTTATTTATTTATTAAATTTATAGTACTGTCTGAGCTTTTGTAGCATGAAATTTTGACAAAAGTGAGGAAACAAAGATAGATAGACAGACAGACAGACAGACAGACAGATAGATAGATAGATAGATAGATAGAGACATACATACATACATGCATACATACATACATACATACATACATACATATATACATAAAAAGTACTGGCTTTCTAAACCTGATTATTCATGAGATTGGATTAAAAGGATGGAAAAAAAGGAGATATTAGCCTCCTCCCATAAAAGGGGCCGTACTAGGGGTTGTAACATGATTTAAAATACTGTCTCCCTAGCAAAAGCTGACAGGAAGAGAACTCCT
>JANHFO010004034.1:76940-96114 GCA_032468095.1 Pareas carinatus
TCCCCCCCCTCTCTCTCTTTCTCCCTCTCTCTCTCTCTCACACACACACACACGCAGGCGAAGAATGCTCCCTTATTCCACCTCTTCTCTGTCCTTACATTCACACACAGGTGGGTGAGTGCCATGGGGTAGATTGCAGGCAGGCAAAAAGGGGAAAGGGGAAGTGAGAGAGATGGCTGGATCCCCGCTGGATATCTTCAACCAATGAAAGCAAAATGTTACAGAGTTTGAAAGGAGGTGGTTGTCCCGGAGCCTACTCAAAGATAAGGCAGATACTTTTCTTCTGATATTCACTCAACATGCACGAATCACAAACACATCCACAATGAGAGATCTTTAAAGAGACAGACATGATTTTAGAACTTCCCAATTCTCATTCTCATTTTGAATATACTCATTCTGGCCAGGCAACCAGAATGAAGGTGTTCACTTTCTTAGTTTATTTTCAACATTTTCCCATAACTTACTGTATTCCCTTGTGAATAGAATTTACAGTAAGAGTTTTAGGTTGTTTCCTCCCCCCTCCTTTTCTCTCTTCGTGATTGTGTCTTGGTGTATGTATAAATATGTGTATATGTGTCGTTAAGGCAAAGGATTGAGCATGAAAAGATGAGTTAATGATGATGATGATGATGTGTGTGTGTGTGTGTGTGTGTGTCAGCGGAGATCTATCCATCATCTCTCTTTCCCTTTCCCTTTCTGCCTGTCTGCCTGCCTGCAGTCTCCCTCATGGCACCCACTCACCTGTGTGTGAATGTAAGGACAGAGGAGATGAGGGGGCTGGAATAAGAGAGCATTCTTCGCCCGGCTCCCCCTGCATGTGTGTGTGTGTGTGTGTGTGTGTGTGTGTGTGTGTGTATCTGTGTCTGTGTGTGAGCACGCATTCTTTCTCTCTCTCTGTTTCCTCTTCTACCCACTCCTTGGCACCTAGATGTACCATGGTGAGAAACCAGGCACTCAAATGGCCAGACGGCCAAATGACTGTGTCCTGGTAGTCGCGGCCAGTCGGCCGTGGTGAATCGGGGTCAATTTGTTTCACAATATGTCACACTGTCTGCTTTGGAGCACCACAGCTGCATTCCGAAGAGGAGAGCTTTCCCCATCTATGGAAGAGACTAGTGCATCTCTCATGTTGAGTCCTAATCCTGTTGAAGATTTGGCCAGGCGTTATGCAGTAGATTGGATCCTTGTGGATCAACTGTAAAGCAGAGAATGTTGTGACACTCTGGGGTAACAATAGAGGACCATTCTGCTTCAGGCCTGGATGGAAGAACGGTTCTCTATTGCTCCACCAGAGTGTCACAACATTCCCTGCTTTACAGTTGAACCACAAGGATTCAATCTGCCCTGTAAGACCTGGTCAATCCTTAATAGAATTAGGGCTCAACATGGTAGATGTGCTAGTCTCCTCCATAAATGTACTTTATGACTATGAATTTCTATCTTATGCTTACATACACAATTATGCCTATATATGCCTATATATACAAATGATCGTGATTATGCTTATATATTTAAATTGTCTATGAATGTATCTTGATGATATCCTTATTATATATGTACGTAGGTATTGAGCATACTCACTGAAGACAAATTCCTTGTGTGTCCTGACACACATGGCAAAATAAATTCTGATTCTTATTCTGAAAAGGGGAAAGCGCTCCTCTTTGGAATGTATCTGTGGTGCTCCAAAGCAGACAGTGTGACATATTGTGAAACAGTGCCCTTTAAGCACATATCAGAGAAACCCCAGAGATTTTCTGTATGCAACTTTATCATGTATTGACTATATAAATAATCTGCCGTTGAATTTATAAATAGAATAATTTAATATTTGTTTTGAGAATGTAACAGTGATGTGCTTTTTAACATTTTTGCCATATGCTAAATAAATAAATACCCCCCCCTCGTGTTGAGTGCAAATGCTCTGAATTGCACCTCAGCAACATCTGGATTTTTTTTTAAAAAAAACCTCTTTCCTAACCCAGGAAGACTGAACAACTGAGATTGCTTCCTGCATTCTCACTTTGCCCTCCATTTGACTCCTGAGTTTTTCTTCCACTTTAGCTCTAATCATGATTATGTTATGGGATCTATATTAAAGGGATATGTTAATAAAAAGGAAGCTTTTTATTATTCTTAAAGCAATCTAAAATGTATTAAATGTAATGGAAGTTGTTGTATATTCTGGTTCATGCATTAGGAATATTCCGTTTTCTGAATGCAGAGCTAAGGGAGTCTTGGGAATATAGTACACACTATATTTATGGAGACAAAATAGATTTATTTTGGTATTGTTTTTTCTTTCTTCAGGTAATAGTGGTTATCATAGAAGCCTTGTACGATGGGGCATTCAGGTTATTAATATCTGATTACTTAATGAGAAAGTTTTTCTCCTCTGACTTCCTGAGTGGAAATTATATTGTTCCAATGGCCAATATAGTGAGTTTAATAGGAGCTTTTAGCCAGTGTGTTAATTGCAAAAAGCTTTTTGTGCTGTTTTAAAATGGTGAAATATTCTTCTGGATAATTGGCAATCTGAACAGTAAGCATTGTGCTAATTTCCAAGAGACCCAGAAAATGAAACTAACTAGAAATGAGTGTGAAATTGACAAGCCATTTGCTCCTGTGTGGAAAGGATAATGTAGAACAGCAAGAAACACTGATGTTTAATAATCTAAAATGTTGTTTGTAATAATGAACAGCAACTAGGGACTATTAATCACTGCATAATTAAACTGATTGGTTCTTGGTGTTGCCTCTTCTTGGTTACTGCCTTCTGCTGCCATGGGGAGCACGTCTGTTCTCACAATGATGTATTGCACTAATATATCTTCAGATGGAGCTTCCTTCCTAGTGATCTATTAGTGAAATGCATCATGTGAGTGAGGAAGATGATGATGATATACTACTGCATGGATAGTGCCATTAACAATGAAGAAAAGGTCAGACAAATTATGGGTAACCCATCATCCCTAAAGGAACTTTTGCGAGGTAAATGTCCTGCTAAAACAAAACATAGCTCACCTGTTGTATCCATTACAATCAGAGAATTCCTGGAGAGTGTGAAGTGAGTAGATGAGAAAAGCAAAAGTTACTGAAGGAAAATACTATAGCTCATGGATAGAACACATGGTTTCCTTCAGGCTTTAACCCTGGTTTTCCCTAGGTTGGTTAAGCAGTCTCTGAAGAACTGCATACAACCAATGCAGATTACATATGGGAAATTTATGGCCCGTATTCTGCTTGCACTCCCAAGGTTTTGAACATACTCTATTTCAGAGGCTTTCAACCTCTGGTCAGTGGACCCCTTGGGGGTCTGTGGCAGGTTGCCAGGGAGTCCACAGACAGATCAAGAATTTTTTTGAAAAACTAATAGACATGAATTGTCAATTAGTAATTAGTTGAATTTGTGGGAAAGGGGTCCGCCATGTTACAACGACATGTTTTGGGATCCCCAGCTTGAAAAAGGTTGAAAGCCTTTACTTTATTTAATTTCTGCTTATGATAAAGGTAAAGATAAATGTTTCCCCTGTCCAGTCATGTCTGAGTCTAGGGGCTGGTGCTCAACTCTGTTTTTTTTTAGCTGAGGAGTCAGCGTTGTCTGAAAACACTTCCATGGTCATGTGGCCAGCATGAATATAAACCAAGGTGCATGGAATGCTGTTACCTCCCCCCTCAAAGTTGTACCTATTTATCTACTCACATTTGCATGCTTTTGAACTACTAGGTGAGTAGAAGCAGGGGCACGTAATGGGAGTTCACTCCATTCACTGCTTGGGTCTTGAATCCTAGCTATCAGCTTTCCACTTCTGCTGCCATCAGTTCTCAACATTATACTTCCTGCATTCCTTGGAATTCAAACAAATTAAAACTTAAATATTTTAGATTCTAGACACAAAAATGTTGCCTGTTTCATCTTATAACTTCCAGGAGTTTGCCTTTTCGATGGATTCTTCTAAATTGTTCTTTCCTTTCCTCACTGGTTTCTTTCTCTCTTTGTCAGTTGTACTATAGCTTCTGCTGGCCGGAATTGATACTGCTATTCCAGTGTCATCAAAAATGCCTTTTTTTCTCCAATTGTAATTGAGAAGGAGGTAAAGGAAGCGAGAATAGCTGGGCCTTACTTCTGCATTCTGAAAAAAGAAGAAAACTAGACTTTGACTTTTTACATTTACCCAGAACAATAACTGCTATCACAGGAGGACAGCTGAAAAGTAGAATCAAAGACTTCAAAGAAAAAGAATAGTGCGCTTCATTCATTATTAGAGAAGGTGGATAGGGTTGGAGATCAAAACGAAGGAGTGGGAAACAGTGCAAAATGTCTCTTTTGATGGAGATGATATAAGGAGGGAGGAAATCAACATTAAGAAAAATATGTTAAATGATTCCATTATCGAAGGAAATGGAGAAGGTAGTTGATTGGGGGAAAAATTAAGAGAATAGGAAAAACATATCTTTTGTTAGATGTGTTAGTAAAAAGGAAGGTGGGGTGAGGGAATAAAGAGAAGTGTGGCTTATTGAGAGGAGCAATTAAAGAAATTATATCCAATGCATCTCCTAGAAAAGATGAGAGAAATTGAACAAAGAAAGCAATGGATACCTGCAGGATAAGGTTTAATTGCTATTGTTTATGAGTTCCAAAGAGGCTTTGATCATCTTCATTGTTTGCACTTACTACAACTACTTCATTCTTTGGCACTGCTTAGAATTTTATTCTCATAAGTCACTTTGGATCAGTGACTAAAATTCACTGCCACCACCTTAACTCAGGAGTTGGACAAAAATTCATTTTTTGGAAGAGGTGGTGGTATACAGTGCTTGCTTACCTTTTCTTCTCCAAACAATATTTAAGCATGGAATGAAACCATGACATTTTCCCTGTCTTTTGAATTTTTGATAAAATATAATTCTGATGGCTTCAACTTTCCAGATAGATGTTTTAGAAGGGGCTATTTTATTTTTTAACTATTCTGATTCGTCTTAGGTATGTTTTTCTATAAAAACAAAAAGAAATATTTTCTATGAATTATTTATCATGCATAACCGCAATTTGTCAATTATAGCCTTACGATTATAATCACAGTTTGTCAATTTTAGCCTGTGTGTAAGAACAGAGCATGTACACTGGAGACAGATTCCTTGTGTGTCCAGACATACTTGGCAAATAAATAAATAAAGTCTATATCCTTACCTTAATTTTCAAGATGGATTATCTATTTTGAGTGATCTCTTTGAATGGAAAAGATATGTAAAATCATATCAAGGAGCTCATGGACTTTCTAGTGATTGATAAAAAGTGTCTTATTTCAGCATTTACAGATAGTCCAGGATTCATTTCTTTGTTGGAAGGCAACGCACATCCACACACAGTATATGAATTATCTTACTGGAGATTTACTGAACCTAAAAAAGTCAGATTTTTTTTAAAAGCAAAGAAAACCCAGCATGTTTTCAGCATCTCAGCTGGCATTGAATAATTCCTCTGAATAGCATTCCAAGGCATTTAAGATACCTTTTGGGTTTTCCTCATCCCTTTTCTTTTCCTTTATTTAATTCCTCATGCTTCCTTCAATTTTATTTCTTCTTAAAAGAAGGTTATTGAAGAGTGTCAGAGCTTTGTAATTTAAGATGTGGCTGGGTACTTAGTGAGATTCTTTGGTGTTATTTGGTCTTCTCAGCAGTCAGGCTTGCCCTGAATTACAGGACCTAACAGAGCAGAAAACACTTTCTGTCTTTTTTCTGCAGCTCTGAAAAGAATGGAGAAAGTGGTGGTCTTTCTGCTTCTCTTTCTTTTTTTCCTTGCACAAATTTATGGTAATGATGCATCAAATGCAGGCTTGTAAAAGGCATCATTATACACAGCTCTGCTTTTATGAAATATTCTTTTGAGGCATCCTTGCTAGATTCCTCTTGAAATAAGCTCAATTGGTTTTACATTGGATATGTCTTGAATTGAACATTTCAGGCTCCAGAAAACTGAACAAATGTTGTTAGCCTCTGTCTTTTGCCTCCCTCCTCACTAACTTGAAACACTTTCATTTCATTGCAATAATAAAGAGCAAGGGTGCAAAACCTGAAGTATTGAAAGATTTGGGTACCTTATAAAGTTGCCAGAAGTTTGCCATTTTTAAGAGCATAAAAGGGCCACATTAAATATATGAGGAGTAATCATAATAGAGATGATTCCATACTGCCATCATTGAAAAAGCTATTTGAAAATGAGCCATGATAATCTTCTCTTTCTTGCATTTCTGAGATCAAGAAGTTCATAATTGGTAGATCCCAGCTGGAGGAACGAGGCAGGACACATATTTGGGTAAAAAGTCTGCTTATTCGAAAACTAACAGGCAAAGTCTCAGCGCTAGCACAGCGACAACACAGTTTACATAGAGGGTTAGGGTTAGAGTTTAACTAATGCTTTACCCAATAAGAATACTCAGCTGGACGCCGGACTGTCTACCAACTGGGAGGGGGAAAACACTGGGACTAATTAACAATCTATTCTGAGCTACTGTAAGTCTAACAGTAATAAAAATCTCCTTGCTTCTATTCCCTGGATGAGAGAGAGAGAGAGAGAGAGCGAGAGAGAGAGAGAGAGAGAGAGGAAATTGCACACATCCATATTCTTTCTTCAAATTGTGTGTGTTTGTCTGATTGAGTGCAAAATCATCACGACTGGTTCCAGAGAGAGAAACAACTGCAAAATAATCGACCTCTCTTTCCTGTTGAAATACTTGTTACAAATATTTAGATTCCCAGATTCCTTTTCCCAGATTCTCCCCACCTGGGTGAAGTTGTCATTTATGAAATTAGTTGTCCACTGATTTACAACTATTATTTTTTCCATTCCCTTTCCAACTCTTTGTAATTTTTCACATTTACTAAGTAGCCATTCCCTTTGAGGACTTTTGCTGTCATCCTGGGTTCACCAAAGAAAAGAAGCTATGAGAGATTTAGAACATTTTGCTTCCCTTCTTGTGAAATGAATCAGCACAGGATTGGAGGACGTTTTGCTTATACTGGGAGATCCAACAGTTCAGCATGTTGCAAAGAATTCAAGAGACATAATCTAGAATTAATATAGTTCTTACAAATCTGCATTGCCCAGGTCTCTGGTTCCCCTAGGTCTGCTGAATGTGTCACCCAGCAAAATGACTTTTTATATTGCACCTTATAAGGAAGCCAAAAAGAATAAACAACAAGGCATTTTCCCAGTGAACTGGTTCATCATGGCCAGTCTTTTCATTTAGGACAGTGGTGTCTAACCTTTTAGATACTGAGTGCCTAGATAAGTCGTGGCTAATGAGCAGCGGCTTGTGATGTCATTGCCCAGTGCCACTATTCTCTTTCTGAGCATGTGCATGGCCCCATGATGTCATTGCCTGGCGCCGCTACTCCTTTCTGAGCATGTTCAGCTCTGTGACAATGCTGGGCTCATGTGCCAGCAGAGAGGGCTTTGCATGCCCGCTTTGGCATGTGTGCCATAGGTTTGCCATCACTGATTTAGGAGCTGCCCATACATTTCCAAAGAATTCCAGAAACCACTGAAATGCAAGCAGGAAAGGATCTTGAACTGAGTCCTACTGTTTAGTGTGATGTTGCATAGAGAGTGCAGAGAGAAGGCTGCCCATCCTTTGCTTAAGTTTTCTTCCATATAGAAGAAATTGCTTCAAATAGTTGACTTCATTCTTTAAAAATTGAGAATTCTATCTTAATTTTTAAAATAATTTGCTTCTCTGCAGTTTTCATGCATGATCCAGTAACAGATATTTGAATGCTATCCCAACGCTATCCCTCCATCTTTCCTTTTCCAGACTAAACTCTTCCTTCCTTTGAGATCCTTCACCATGATTATTATTGTCAGAATAAACTCCAGTTCGTCAGTATAATATTCAAATCTAGAACTGGATGCAAAAAACCCCAACACAATAAAGATCACCATACTGTGATGTAGTGTATTGCAGTGTTTGACATTGACTTAGAAATACAAAGACTCAAAATCCAATGGGTCTCTGTATTGATGACTCATGATCTGGTATCAAAAACTACCTCTTGAAGTAATCAACCAGCCATATTCTTGAGAGGATAAAGTAGAGATAGAAAATGTTAGCAAAAGAAAGAGGCAGTTGGAGGATTGTGCTGCAGTAGTTTTAGTGCAAATATAGGCAATGCACATGGACTGCACTCAACTTCCTGAAGTCCTTTTCTTTAATGTGCCATATATTCTTGGACTTCTTTACTCCACTGAACTCTCTTCATCCTCTGATACCAGAGATCTCAGTGAAGCTGAAGTCTAGAATGGGAAAAGACCACTTTTTCCTTCCAAAGGATCTTGATGTTCCTGAGATTCTACTGGTACTGCTTAAAATGAAAGTTTCCCCATTGCTTAGAGCAGAGGTGTCAGAGCCACTGCCACTGCAGCTGCAACCGCTGCGGCCCACCCTCCCCCTTCCCCCACCACAACCCCCTGGAAACCCCTAACAACATCCGTGTCCCCTGCGATTTCCAAGGACCTCCCCACGGATTCCCTCCAGAACCCACTGCTAATCCCCCTGTGGCCACCAATGATTCCCCCCTACCAGTCTGTGGGCTGACCTGTTTGACATATGTGGCTTAGAGCAACAGAGAGACAACTATCTTGACTGCACTAAAACCACATAAAAGAAAATATTTCTATCCAATGAAGTTAAACCAGTTAAGACTACCAGAGATGGGAGGTTCAGCTATTTTCCCCTTTCCAGCAATGATTATGAAATAAATTGCCGTGTCTTCTAGTTTTGTTGATGATATCATTGGATATCATTAATGGGGGTGCATTGTATTAGTGCGTTGTATCTATATGTGTGCATTTGTTTGTTTGTTTGTGTGTGTGTGCATGTCTGTAGAGAGGGAGAGAGAGAGAGTTAGAGAGAGAGAGGGAGAGAGAGGGAGGGAGGGAGGGATAGATAGAGAGTTAGAGATACACACACACACACACAGAGAAACTACCCCTAAACTGCACCTCAGGCTAAAAGGTTTGCTCACCTTTGTTATTTTTTGATGTCAAAATTTCTTAAGAGCAACGTTCTTGCTTTCTAATTCTAGTTCTAGTGTGTGAAAACATTTTTTTAAAAAACCTTACATGACTTTTCATATGGTGCTCTCTGTCTTTTGTAGGGAGCATGGTGCGGGGGAGGGACAGGAGAAGAACATATTGTGTCAATGTTAATGGCCTTTTGGACCTGTCTTTCCTCTTGATGGTTCAGTCTGTGATTTTCAGGTTAGGTAGGTGAGCTGGAAAAATAATGATGGTGAAGAGAGTCTTTGTTGTTTTCACATGGAAAGTGGTCTTTTCACTTTGTTTTGTAATGTTGAAGCCAGATTTCCACTACAGTCCTTAGGTTTTTGGAACACCCAAACCTTTTATGTATGTCTTTAAAGAACAAACAACAAAAAACAAAGGGTAAGTCACATCTGTCAGTACTATTTACGAGAAATCCTCCTCTTTATGTTTCATTCTTGAATACAAAGCGTTGGAAATTAAAACAAAAGGGCAGCCAATTAAATCCTCAGTTATTCGGAAGTTCTTTCCCTCTGAAACAATGAATCATGGAGGATGGAGGCTCTTAATGGAAGCATAGGGTTGAAAACCAAAGCTAATGAAGCCTTTTTCACCTTCTCTTTCAATTTCCTGTTAAGACTCTTTTGAGAAAGAGAATAATAAGATTCAGTAGCTGTATTAGAAATCTGCATTTAAGGACATGAGTCGGATAATATAGTAATAAAAAGCATTTTAAATTGGTGTTGAAGAAGGCTTTGAGCTATAATTTTGGAATTTATCATCTCTGTTTAAAGCAGGAATTGGAGTAGGCAACCTTCTATCCTCCAGATATAGCTTGAAATAGGCCTCCCATAATATCTAGACATTGCTGCTTGAGGATTGATTTAATAAGAGCTATATTTCAAAACTTCTAGAGGGAAGCAGTTTTCACTTGCTTAGGTTATGGACCTGGGCACAGAATAAAATAATCATTCGCCTTCCTCTGAGAATTTGCATTGAAGATTTTTTAAAAGAAGGAGAATATTTTTGAAAAGCTGTTAAGGAACTGGTATGATGTCTTTTTCGTTCATTTAGTAACCATGTTAGAATTGCAGAAAAAATAATTGCTACAAAACTCCCCTCCATTGAAGACCTGTACACCGAATGTTTCAAAAAGAGAGTGGTGAAAATAATTATAGACTCCTCACACCCTGGACATAATCTGTTTCAAGTTCTTCCCTCCAGATGCCGCTACAGGGCATTGCAAACCAAAGTAACTAGACACAAGGATAGTTTCTTTCCCCTTGTCATCAACCTACTAAATAGCTAACTTACACAACATTGTTAAATTATCAAGTAGGAATATATTATTATTACCTTCTCTTTCCTATTACATATTATCTATCACCCACTCTCTTGTTTGATAATTGACTTGTTGCTTACATCTTACAATATAAAATAGTTGTTCATTTAGTACCCCTATTTTGACTTGATGAGTGTACTTTGATTGTGATTGTATTCATGCTTAAGATCGTGGTTTGTCGATTGCAGCTTATATGTACATGACAAGATGAATGTACTTTATAATTATGAATGTATCTTATGACTGTAATCACAGTTTGTTATTGTGATGTATGTAGCTATAGAGCATGTACACCAGAGATAAATACCTTGTGTGTCCGGACACACTTGGCCAACAAATTCTGATTCTGATTCTAATTCTGACATGAGATGTGTAGAAATGATTGATCTTTTATTGAACTGAGCTCTCTCCAATGGTCTATAAGCTTCCTAGCTTATTATAACAAAACTAAAACCTAGAGTAAGTCATTCTGAGTGAATTCTTCTCACTGGTTTTATTTTTTTTAATAGAGTGATTCTCCTGTTACTGTTAAAAGAGTGTCCTGTCCTTGAATAATTGATGGAAATTTATCCTTCCCCGGGAGATATTAAGAAAAATCAGATGGAAGATTTCAAAAGATATGTTCAGAACATGACTTGAAGTTGAATTTATGACCTTCGAAAACTAATACTTGACTTACATTGTGCATTCAGTCCAGCATCAAAGATAAACTAGCCATTGCAAGTATGAAAACTTGGTTGGGCTTTTTAATCTTATTTTGTCAGTTGAACAAAAACCTTTGGCTCCCTCAAGTATCTTTAGAGAACTGAGAGAGAGAACTGGAATTCAGGGATATTATGATCAATACCAGGATGGGGGGGATGAGAGGGCCATCTGAACAATGGAGAAGAGATGGATTTGGGTTGGGGTCAGGAAAAAGAAAGCTGAAACAGGAATGTATTAAGGCTGCAAACTGAAAAGCACTAAGGCGGAGTTGTTTCAGGACAAATTACTGAACTAAAAGGACTGAGAGAGATTTATTAGGCTGGGGAAGAGGCATGATGAAAACTGTGGCCATGGTGATGAATTAATCTTCTTTAGGCCAGGCTGAAGCAGAGATATTTAACTCTCAAAGTTCTGCATAGATGCTAGGTTAACTTTGAAACACCTTATTTGCAAGATAGCTGGTTGCAGAAGGGAATACATATTTTTAAATAAATTAAATGTATTCCTTCTTCTCTTATCATATCATCCCCATTCCCACACTAGCATTTACTTATGAAACAATGATTAAACCATAAATCAATCCCTCAACAATAAACCATATGGTAAACCTTGTGTCTGGTTTGACTTCTGAGACCATTTTGTCCAGATACATTAACACAGACTGGCAGCATTTCTCCAGAGTTTTTCCTCTGTGCAGTCGGCAGGGATTGTATCTGACCCCTTTTGCATTGAAAGCACAGATTTTCCTTCTAAGCTGCAAATCCTTCCTAAATCTCTCTCTTTCCTTTTTTAATCTCTTAAGAAAGGGATCACGGAGAAGCATTCGGAATTCTGATAAGAATAAGATTCAACAAAGACCATGTACTCTCTACTACTTATTTCAATGATTTGAGACTCTTCAGGTATGGCTTTACTATATTTTACAGATGGCCATTGATGAGAATTGTTCAGGTTGAAAAAATTAAGCTGTAGCATCTCTTCTATTAATGCAACAGTTTTTCTGAGGGTGGTGTGTCCAGCGAGCAGCAATGCGGGAAACCGCGGGCTGTAATTGGACAAGCAACGGCCTGATGGCGAGCCAATGGGAAGTTGGCGCTGAATCCGTGCAGGCTGTTCTGGCCTGGGACTTTTGAATGGGTTTATAATGGGGAAGCAATGAGAGTTTTACTTGTCTCAGTTCACATTCTTATAAATAAAGGTTGTGCTGTTACACACTCGTATTCCCGTTATTTGCTGACGCATAGTTCGCAACAGTGGCAACAGGAGTGCTTTGGCCACCATGAAACACTGGCCATGGTCTTTGGTCCACTTCCACGTGGCTGTCTTATCTAGTAGCCTGTGGAGGGGTTGCGCTACCATCGCCTTCTGTGGTGGGAAGGTGTGGTAGAAATTGAGGAGATCCAGGAATGCATGTAGTTTCTCCTTCGACTTTGGGGTTGGGGCCTGCCTGATTGCATCTAGTTTTGCCTCGGCTGTGTGTATTCCACCCACATTGATGCAGAACCCTAAGAATTCCATCTACTCCACACCAATTTTGCATTTGTCCTTCTTAAGTTTCAGCCCCGCCTGTTGAACTCTCTGTAGGACGGTCCTGAGCCTCTCCGCTAATGCTTCTTCAGAATTTCTGGCGATTAGCATATCATCAAAATATGGGCCTCGCACATGTGTTTAAACATGCAGGCGGAGATTATGAACAGAGCAGACCCTGTGTCCAGCAGGGCAGCCAAAGCGCTCCTGACCTCAGATGCAGTCCTGACTCATTTCGACAAATCCCAACCAGTGTGCATAGCATATGACGCACCCCCGTAGGGAGTTGGGACTATACTGAGCCATGAAGACACAGAGGGATGATAAGTGCCCATCAAGTATTACTCGCGGACATTGTCATCAGTGGAGAGGAATTATGCACAGATTGATAAAGAGCGATAGTTGCAGGAATCAGGAAGTTCCACAACTACTTATATGGATGGATGTTCGTGATCTACATGGACCACAAGCCACTCCTAGCAGAAACAAACTCCACAAATAATATTCCTAGAATGCTCCACTGGTTCATCTTCTTATCGGCCTACAACTTTACATTAATCCATCGACCAGGGAAGGAAGTTGACATGCAGATGACCTCAGCAGGGTAGCGCTACCAAGTGTAGAGCCAGCCACAGTCACAGCCCACAGAACCTTGTCAATTCAGGAATTTCCTCAAAGACCCCCACACACGGGAGATGTGGCCAAGAAAATGACTACAGATCTGACCCTTAATCGGGTCCTCATGGGAGTGCTAGCAGGGCATGTGGACAGTGACTGGGGCTCAGACATTCAAGGGTTCATCAATAGAAAAGATGAGCTGTCAGCTCACAAGGGCTGTCTGCTGTGGGGAAGCAGAGTAGTTGTCCCAGTGTGCTTGCGGCCACAGTTCCTCAAAAGTTTACACATGGGGCACCCAGGGATCGTCTGCTCAAAGGCACTGGCAAAAAGTCATGCCTGACATGATCGTCTCTGATAACAGGTGCAATTCACGGGGAATGAGTTCAAACAATTCATGACAGAACACCTCATCAAACACATCATGTCCCCCCCATTCCACCCGACCTCCAAAGGACAAGCTGTGGTTATGGTGAGGACAACCAAGGACATTTTTAAATAAACTGGAGGGGGGGAATTGGCACAGGAAAATAGCAGAATTTCTGTTGGGCCAGCACACACCCCTGTGTGCAGCCACAGGGTGGGACCCAGTTAAGGTGGGGAAAGAAACTGACCACAATCATGGACTGGCTGCACTACGACTGAGCTCCTGGAGCTGAAAGGCCACGACGCAAGGCCCAAGGACATTCCAGTACGACGACCCTGTTTGGGCCAGGAATTATAATGGCGGACCACCCTGGGTACTGGAAATGGTGGTGTGGATTCAGGGGATAGTCTTGTATCAAGTACACCTAGAAGATGGGAGACTGATATGGCACCACGTTGATCAGCTATGGCACCAGTGGGGTGCCGGGCCCCAAGGCATCATGACTGAAGCTCAACCGCCCACCGCCGGAAGCCAAGTCACAGCTTTCCCGGAGCTGGGTTCCAAGTCGGAAGAATCATACTAGGAGGTGGAGTGAGAAAATGTCCCGAGATACGAACCCCCATGGACTGAGGAGAAACTGCGAGAAGCGACCGATTGAGCCCAATGTGAGGTGGTCAGAGAGCAGGCAGAGAGGGGGCAACCACCACCAGATGATGACGGGGAGCAGCCTGACCTGGCCCAGCTGGCGATACCGGGACTTTACAGACTCGTAGGTCTGACTGAATCTGTTCCCGCCGGGGGGAAAAGGAATGTTGTGTCCAGTGAGCGGCAGCCAGCAAGTGGCAGTACAGGAAACCATGGGCCATGATTGAACAAACAACGGCCCCATGGCAAGCCAATGGGAAGTTGGCACGGAACCCCATGCAGGGATTGGCCAGCCGCTCCAGCCAGGGACTTTTGAATAGGTTTATAATGGGGAAGTGATGAGAGTTTTGCTTGTCTTGATTCACGTTCTTGTAGGTAAAGGTTGTGTTGTTGCACGTTCATGTTCCCATTATTCGCCGACCCACAGTACACAACAGGTGGGGTAAGGAAGTGTTGTATTCAGAAATATTATTTTGATAAAGCCTTCTGGAAAAATGCTTTTGATTTATTATTGTGTATGTAACTACAATCTTAATGCCCATCATTGCATATTGTGTGAGTTCAAGCACAGTTGAATATTAGTGCTATGCAGTATGACTGTGCATTCACAGACAATTGTATTGCTTAGAATTCTTCAAAACGAGGACATTTATGACACTAATGCAAAGGAGTGTGATATTTGTAGACATCCTGAAGACCAATAAATTTTTGTTTGACATGAGAGTACAATACTTTCCCACATTCTATCAACTGCCTCTGTGAGCAATTTGCTTCTTAGCTGGATCACTCATTTATTTGCCTTGATGCATCTCTGGAAGACTGTATCTTTCATCCAGGGCCACCATAAATGGGTCTTATTTTGATGCTAAATAAAGACATTGAATTGTTTTAAATAAGCTTGTTAGTTTATCTTATTAGCAGAAGTCTTTCAAGGCACCTAAAATAAATGTTAATTATGAAAAAATTAAACATTCTGGTAAAGGCAATATTTCAGGATGAAAAAGCCTAAAGCAGCAAAAGTAGCAGCAATCACTGAAACTAAATTAAAAATTTGAGTTCAATCAAACTCTTTTCTACATCTGTCGAATGTGGGAAAAAGCACGAGAAATTACTTGTCCAGAAGACAGAGAATAATTACTCAAAGATCTAATCCTCATGATTCAGTAAATTTGGAGACTTTCATTAAAGTTGGGGATGATTTAAGATTGCAATCTCTTTTTTCTAACAGATTCACATTTTTAAGGAAAAATGACAAAAAGCATATCTTCATTCTGGAATTAAATATACCTTTTTGTGTGTGGAATTTAGGTACAGGTGTGAGGTGATAATTTTGGCAAGTTTCTTCTTACACGAGTCATAGTTATTAGGTTTTGCATTGTCTTGACCATAATTAACTCCAGTGCATGGAGCGCATCTTCAGTCTTGGACTGAACAAGACTGAACTCTTGGACAATGGATAATTCTGTAGGAGAAGACCTGAGTATACAAGAAACAATGTAGACAGCACAACCTATCACCCCATGCATGTGAATGCTCACAGTACCATACACCTGTATGAGAATATAAATGAAAATCTATGGCAAAATGAGATCCACACAGAGGAGACCATAGAGGCAGAAGGGTGTATTAAGGAAGATTTCAGTTTATGCAGCTTGAGGAAAACTACCAGCGTGAAGAATTTTAAGACAACACATGAAAAGATTCTCAACAAGAGATAGTTCCCATATGAACTGAATGACATATAGACATTCAAGGAGAAAAGTTCCAGAAAATATTATAAGAGTGCTTGTAAACGATAGCACTTTAGAGATATTATATAGAATGAGGTACTGTGCAAATGGTGTCCCATTTCAGTTCTCAGAAACTCAAACCTGGTCTACATTGGTAGATTTTAAAGTAGGTAAGGATGCTTTTATGCACAAAAATGAATGAAGCTTTCAGTTTATTTATAAGATCTATTTATTCTACCTTTATTACTTTATAGTTCAGAATGATAACAGTTGTAAATATGCATATTGTTTCTGTGTTTCCTTTTTCCAAATTAAAGAAAAACAACTAACAATCAACTTGTTAAAAGGATCCTCTTTATATCCCCTTCTGTGACAACCTGCATTAAATATAAAAGCTAATACAACACTAGCATACATTTTTACATTGGTAGTTTTCCTGCCACTGATGCCACTGTGTGGCTAGATCATCTTATAATTACAGTTTTGTTTGGTGTGTCATTAGTAACAGACTCAAAAAGACTAAAAATAATTTTTTGCAATCAAATGCAGCTTTAAAACAAGTAGATGGTTTTGAGAAAGAAAGAACTTTTCTATTAATTAAACCTGTTGATCTTACCTTGATAGTTTTAAGCCAGAAAGCATTATTGAGAAGGTAAAGAGCCTTGATGAGTATGGCTTTTGTAATTTGTTTCTGTGGGTAGCATCTTCAGGTCTGCATGTGTAATCTGAGTCAAGACAATTATACAGTGGAAGTCAATGCCTGTCCCAATTCCACAATTCAAACTCTATGTATCTGTTACTTACATGTTAGAAATAATTTCAAAGCAAACAATTGAAAGAAAATTATTACTTCCATGCAAGGGTAAGAATGCTCTGTTATCACTAGAAACATTTACTTCCCAATATTTTTATTTGGTTTTTCTCTGTACACCTTACTAGAGTAGCTACTTAGATGAGATTGACACTACAAAAATATATTACCAAAAAGGAAGACAGAAGAACTCAAAGATTTATTCCTGAAATAAAACGGTTAGGTTTTAAAGAGATTCTAGGAGTGTTTGTGCAGGTGTGTTCCCCTGTGTATGTTTGTGTATGTGTGGCGTGCGTGAGAGAAAGATTTATTACAACAGTGGAAAGGTCTAGAAGCTATTGACATGGTAAAGCTGGATGACAGGTTCTAGTGACTGAAAGCAAAACACAAATGAGGACACTGTTTAGGTCAAATGTGCACTACTATAAATTTTGACCTTTTTTAGGAGAGTACTGGGCTACTAAAAAAGATGAAGTATTGTTCAAGTGAACCTGACTCATGGTAGACTGAGGGACACATTCCCATAATTTTTTTGGCCATATTGTTGGCAAAAGTGATGGTCTCCATTCAAGTCTAACTTTGTTTAACTCCTTAGTCAAGACAAAACCGGTCACAAGCTACTGCTTATTGTAGCTCAATACATTTAAAGTAATAAAGACTGACTTCAGGGTCTCATTTCAATTTTCTAGCTTTAGCAACTTTTAAAATCATGATTTCACTTACCATTCTAGCCTATGCTAAAAATGATCCACATATTTATTTATTTGAGAAAAGCAAAATAAAGGGAAACCTCCATACCAGTCTTTGTATATCACAATGACTTTCATGGTGATGCTGGAGCAATTTTGTTGGAATCATCATGTGAAAATAAGAAGTGAATATTGGTAAATCCTCCCAGCCTTCTTGCCATTGGTGAGGGCACCTGATGTTTCAAGAGAATGTGTCAGTAAGCCTCTGCACCCAGGAGCTCTAGCTCCTCACTTCTTTTCTTATGCAATGCTATGAAAATTTACAGCTCTCGTATTAACTTCCTTTTTCAAAGTTTAGCTCTTCCATAGCACTTATTCAGCAGCTGCACAGATCTGGATGAACACCAGATGGCAGCCAAGGGGTGCAACATTCTAACTCTTTATCTTGTGGCCAAAAGATTTTGAACACATGATAATTGTTTGTTGGGGAGGCAGCAACATGTAAAAGTAAAGGTAAAGGTTCCCCTTGCGCATGCGTGCTAGTTGTAGCCGACTCCAGGGACGGTGCTCATCTCCGTTTCAAAGCCGAAGAGCCAGCGCTGTCTGAAGTCATCTTTGTGCTCATGTGGCCAGCATGACTAGATGCCAAAGGTACATGAAGCTCTGTTACCTTCCCACTGAAGTGGTCCCTATTTTTCTACTTGGATTTTTACATGCTTGTGAACTGTTAGCTTGACAGAAGTTGGAGCAAGTAACAAGAGCTCACTCCGTTATGGGGCACTAGGGATTCAACCTGCTGAACTGCCAAACTTCCGATCAACAAGCTCAGCATCTTTATCCGCTGAGTCACCGTGATATGTAGAGGACCATAATTTTCTGCTTTTTCTGGGACAGGATATCAGAATTGACAGGAAACCTGGCCAGATGAGCTAAATCTACTTTATTATAAGATTACATTCATACAATCTTGCAAGTCTGAAAGTACTTCTCTTCCCTCCCCAATCCCCTTTACAGTTCAAGAAACTAGGGGGGGTTGCTTTTCAGTGTCTTGCCTCACCAACATTCCTGCTATGGATTAAGTAGACTTTTATATGATCCTTGCCTTGGTTGCATCTCTTTTATCCTGTTTCCCAAGGCCATTCCCACATACCATTACACCTGAGCAAAGCAGCCATATAGACAGTGTATATGTGACTTTAATCAGGGCAGGAATATGAAATTTCCAGTCCTCCTGGGCTTTCTGAATTATTGCTCTTAGCATCTCTTGGTATGCTAGCTGAGATTGCTGGGAGTTGAAAGGCCACAGGTACCCCCTTGTATTAAGAGAAATGCCGTGTACACGAAATTGCATGAGATGACTCTCATGGTCATTTCCTTAAGTACCTTCTTATAAGAGGACAATGTGTACTGGTGCTACTTTTTGGGTGAGATTGCCACTAAGATCAAAGGAATTACAAATGAAAAACCACCCCTCCCTTCCTGATGCTTTTGCCCGCCATGATCTCTTGACCTGGCAGTCTTAATTATTATCCCTGAGGAATCTCAGTATCCTTCAACTCCGTGACTGTTTTCACAACAGAACTCCTTTGCCCTTGTTTTGGAATCGAGTTTTCAGACCACTGTAAATCTCTCTCTCTCTCTCTCTCTCTCTCTCTCTCTCTCTCTCTCTCTCTCTCTCTCTCTCTCTCTCTCTCTCACTC
>JANHFO010004034.1:96545-111377 GCA_032468095.1 Pareas carinatus
ATAAGAATTAGAAACAGAACAGACATCGTAAGAATTAAAGAGATTTTTTAAAACAATGCACATTGCTTGAGCTGTGGGTGGGGGGAAGCTGGTATTTAATTTCATTTTATCTTTCAGATTGTTGGTTTTGCTCGTGTTGTCTCTTTGGTCAGACAATAAATCACTCAATGAGAGGTTCGGGAAAATATCTTTGAACAATTAGTTCCTACTGATAGAACAATATCCTGTACCATTCTTGAAAGCCGGATGGCAAGTCAGTGATGAGCCAGCAGCTAAAGCAAAACAGGAAGTCCTTGACTTACAACAGCTCATTTAGTGACCAAAGTTACCATGGCACTGAAAAAGTGACTTTTGACCGTTTTTCACACTTATGACCATTGCAGGCATACCTACGACCACGTGATCAAAATTCAACCACTTGACAACTGGCTCATATTTATGATGGCTGCAGTGTCCTGGGATCATGTGATCACCTTTTGTGACCTTCTGACAAGCAAAGTCGTTGGGGAAGCCAGATTCACCTAGCAACCATATTACTAACTGAAGTTATTTCACTTAACAATTAGGGACAAGAAACATTGTAAAATGAGGTAAAACTCACTTAATAAATGTCTCATTTAGCAACAGAAAGATTGGGCTGAATTGTGGTCATAAGTAGAAGACTACCTGTATCATTCTAATAAGCTAGATTTAAGCAAGAGTATGTGATTATTGGGGACGTGGTGGCTTGGTGGCTAAGACACTGAGCTTGTTGATCAGAAGGTCGGCCGTTCAGTAGTTTGACAGTTCGAATCTTTAGCACCACGTAACAGAGGGAGCTCCCGTTACTTGGCCCAGCTTCTGCCAACCTAGCAGTTTGAAAGCATGTAAAAATGCAAATAGAAAAATAGGGACCAATTCAGTGGGAAGGTAACAGCGCTCCGTGCGCCTTTGGTGTTTAGCCATGCCAGCCACACGACCATGTAGATGTCTTCAGACAGCGCTGGCTCTTCAGCTTAGAAACGGAGATAAGCACCACCCCTAGCACACATGTGCAGGGGGAACATTTACCGTTAACTTTTATGTGAATTCTACTGATATCTCTGGATCTAGTCTAAGATGCCGTCATAAATTAGTCCTAATGTATTTGACAATGACATTGAGCATGCTGCTAATACCCTGATTAAAGAGAATTGGGATTGACTTTGATTGCTCATAAGAAATGGAATTTTTTCTCTCTTATTTCCTGCCACTATATAAGGTGACCCTATTGCATTTCGTACTAAATGCTTGCTGCTTCATTGCTCATCGTTATAACAAAAACTTCACCAATATTCTGTGATGAGAGGGCAAGGAAAGTAGTTATCAGAATGAATTTGATTTTTGAGTATGCTTGTAAATTTCAGACTCAATTGCTTCTGCCACTATGTCTTCGCAAATTTAGTACAATCAAGCTGCAAAACAAAATTTGCGGCCAATGTTGCTGAAAATAATTTTAAAGTGAGGAGTGTAGTTCTTTCCTAGCATAGGATCTGAATGTGGAAACAAGGAAAACATAACCCACATATGACAAGCAGGATGCGATAGTGTTTACTCCATCACATCCTGTTTGACATAAAAAGGATAGGCTCGTGTATACTTGTTAATGATGAAAACAACTGTACTTTGTGCTGAAACTCTCCTCTTGGTTTCTCTTTCTGCTTAGCTGTTCAACGCTGAAAGTAAAATCAG
Source organism: Pareas carinatus (assembly GCA_032468095.1). Classification (NCBI taxonomy): domain Eukaryota; kingdom Metazoa; phylum Chordata; class Lepidosauria; order Squamata; family Pareidae; genus Pareas; species Pareas carinatus. The sequence goes on from JANHFO010004034.1 coordinate 98,256, forward strand.
CTGGGAGAAAAAGGCAACCTCCCTAGACAGGTTGGGGGACAGAACCAAAGGACTGTGAAGTCCCCATCATCTTGCCTCTAGGCTCTAGAGCTCTATAAAATATTGCCACCAAATTTGTCATATTATTAATATTCTTTATTTTATTTAATTTTAAAGGAAATTAAATCAGAATTACATATTTTCCCCTGGCCCTGCTCATTTCTTTTTCCGAATGACACATATTTTGGAGTGGGTCTCCAACATGCTGCTGAAAGACCAAATCTAAAACAAATTGTACAACCTTGAGCTAAACAGAAAAAAAGTGGGAAGTAGGGAAGGGTTTACATGCTTCTGTTGCTAAAAATTGTACCAATCCGTTTTGTATTCGTAAGACTGATCCAAAGAATTGTTTTCTAAACTATTGAAGTATGTGAGCAAATCTTATCATAAGTACAATGAAAATCCTGGAAAGTATTTCCCAATAGACTGGATAACTGGTATAGCAAAGATCCTGTGGCTGTTTGCTTGGCTGTCACAATTTCCATTGCTAAGCGATCATAAAGCATGATGACATGTGACCACAATGCTTAGCAATGATAATCACTCCTGTTCTGGGGCTCTTAACCTCAGGACTGTGTAGGTTGTTAAGCGAGAAGAGGTTTGTGTCCCAGACAAGCAAACCAATGGGTGCACAGGTATTGTAGGAAGGTGCTGTAAACAGGTAAGCAGGTGCTCCAGACTGCAGATGGGTGTGTGGTACTGGGGGGGCAGGGAGTGTTGCTCCAGAGCACAGGCAGGAGTTGGGGGACTATGGGGGTTGGGAGGTTGAGGATAGGAGCTAGGGAGTGCAGGTAGGTGCATGGGTGCCATTGTGAGGTGGCTAAGCACCACAGGCGAGCACTAGAGAGTGCAAGCAGGTGCTCGGGTATAACAGGGATGAGGTTGGGGTGCTGTGGGCAGAGACTAAAGAGAAAGGGCATGTGAAAAAGTGAGGACAGCTTTTCTGACATCCTACTGGCTTCCACATTGACTTTGCCTGTGGGATGTCGACAGAGAATGTCAGAATCTGCAACCACTCACTGCAACATTATAAGTGCAGGCCAGGTACTCAATGTCTGAATCATGATGACATAACTGCAGGAATGTTGAGACTAGTTTGTGGACTGGTTGTGAGTCCCTCTTGTTCAGAATGCTTATACCTTGGAATGGTCACTGAATGATAGTCATAACTTGAGGACGGTGTGTATTCGAACAAGAACAGCTTGTTTACCTGGCAGAAACCCAAATGAAGTTTCAGTCAAATTTGGCCTGGAAACAAAACTAAGTTCCTCATTGCCTTTGAGTTGATCTCCCATGAAATATATGGTGAAGAATTTGAATGAGAAATATCAAGATTTGATTCAGAAATTTGATGCCTTAAGATTAAAAAATAGCCATGTTTAAGGGTCTGGTGGGAATTCTTCAGATAAAAGATGCTAATAAATAATTTGTAATGAACATGGTAAAGGGTTTAAAAGAAACAAAGATATTCAATCTGAAAACACTTAATTACAGCACCTGTAATTTCTGTATTACAGAAATAATCAACATTTTCTAAAATTCTCTACAATGCTAGGCATGACCAACTTATAGTAGTGTTCATGGAAAAAAATACAACAGATATCACTACTGCTATAGTATAAACTTTAAATTGAAGCTGCTTATCATGAGAGTTTTTGTTTTTATCCAGCAAAAAACCAAATCCCATTATTTTAAGTTTTTTCTGTAGGTGTTCATATTCTGACTTTCTCATGGAAAAAGGTATGCCTGAATGGAAAAGGACAAGATAATGATTTTTCCAGCTCTTCCTCCACATACAATTCAAAGGTTTAAGTAATTCAATAAAGTTTGACAAATAAATAAAAATGGATAAAATCTTTTTTTAAAGTGCAGGTGTGCAAAAAAGGGTTTTCATTCAGCATTGCTGAAAAAAATTGGTGGTGTACAGATAATTTGAATAACTAACATTGAACTTTAACAATATTTACAAAATTATGGGGTGTAGGGGAAAGGGAATGGGAAGAGAGGGAGGGAATTGGGAAGGGCACGGAATTGGCTGCGTGCCATCACTCTTGATCCTAGGACCCGTCATCAAGAATTATGCAAAGAAATTAGAAGCATACATAATAAAAGGGAAGGAAATGTAGATTGGGATAGCGAGATGGGTAGTATAAAATCAATCAATCAATTAATTAATTACTTAATTCATTTTAAATGTATACTATTCCTCTCTATATCTTTCTGTTTTGCAAACCATTCTTGCTTCCATCACATCAATAGTCTGCTTCATACTGAAGAAGCTTCTTGGATGAGAAGCAAAATGTCTTCAAGTAAAAACATCCTGTTGTCTTTTAAAAAACACCTTTGGGACAACCATGATCTGGATGACTGAGAATCTTCATAGACATCTGCTTCACACAGTGCTTTTTGTTCTTAAAATTTCTCGCCTCTTCTTTTTTAAAAATCTCATCTCAATTCCCTCAGTTTCCTTCTTTTAGAACTGTCCACTTTCTTCTTACATACATTGCGCAATTCAGTCCTCATTCATTCTGTCTGAATGACCAAACCACTCAATGTGCTATTTCATACCATTGATTCACTTTTGTTTTCAGTCCACATCTATTCGTTGTTGAGCTTGTTTTATTTCATGTTTCTTGTAGCCCATTCAAACTGTATTCAACACATTGGTATATTCCATCTGAGATATCTCATTTACAATTCCATATAGCAACCATATATCCAACCATTTTTGCTTCTTTCAATAAACATTCATTTCAAGACATTTTAACTACTCATTACTTCTACCAGTATTTTCATGCCTTAAAATACCCCCATCCATTTTCATGTCTACAGTAAATATTCTACCTTCTTTAGCTTTTCATTATTTACTATATGTACATTTGCAATTGTTTGCTTCCATTCTCCTGTTAAACACAGGTTGACCTTGACTTACAACAAATTGTTTCATGACTGTTCAAAATTACAATGGCACTGAAGAAAGTGACTTTAACCAGTTCTCACACTTATGACAGTTGCAGCATTCCTACAGTCACGTGATCAAACTTCACATACTTGGCAACTTATTTACCATGTATTTACCATGGTTGTAGTGTCCTGATCTCCTGGTATTTTCATTTGCAACCTTCCTAGGAAGCTTCTTACATGATTTACTTAATTGTAGTAATTCACTTAACAACCTGGACAAGTCCCTGCAGTTTTCCTGGCAAGGTTTTTTGGCTGTGTTTTGCCATTGTCTCCTTTTCTCAGGTCTGAGAGAGAATGACTGGCCCTAGATCATCCAGATGGCTTTGTGCCTAACGTAGAACTAGACTTCATGGTCTCTGTTTCTAAGCTGGTGCCTTGATTATTACACTACATTGACTGAGATTGAAAGTTGTTGCAACATACTGTTTGCATGCAAGATGCAACATGAAATCTATTAAACATTTGCTGCAAAACTCAGTTGGTATCTTCACACAAAGCATTGTCTGCTTATAGTAATACACTTCCAATTCTATTCACAAACTGCACACATCTTATATAGATTTATTCATAAATACACGAAACAGCCAATTTTATTCCCTACTTCCTGCTCGGTATTCAACCATTTATTAAACCTTCCATTTCTGCCTGCTCTCTTTGCATCATATACTGCAGCATTCTTATCATATTCAGCAATCACCTTCAACTCCCTATTGGAAAAGACTTTCCCTAATTCAGGTGTATTCATTTTATTATGTTTTCTTTAACTTATCAAATATGCAGAAAACCTTATTTGTCATATTCACACATTGTTTCTGAATTCTGAACCTCTGATTGCCTTTGTATTGTTCACCAATTCTGTCAATTTTTATCAAAAATAACAATACATTTTTAGAACCACAGTAATTCTGCATTAAAATGTCCTGTACTGTACAATATTGTTAATACTGCTGCCACTCATTTGCCACCAAGTGCATTAGAAGATAAAGGGGTGGGGAGAAGGGAAAGTATTTAGGATTTCATGGGTTGCTTAATTTTATGCCTTCCAGTTGTTTTTAACAACATAGATATTTTCTATGGTAATCTATTCCTAACCTGTTCTTTCAGGTCTCCCACTGGTGAGGTCTCATCACCAATGTAACTGAATCCACCTACCTTGCTGCTGATTGTACTCTTCTTCTTGTTTCTTCCTCCTTTCCCAGCATTAGAACCTTCTCCAAAGACCAAGACTTTCACAAATTGTGCCTGAAGTAAGATAATTTGGGTCTAAATTTTTGTGCCTCAGGTGAGAACTCTGGGTTGATTTATTTGGTAATCCATTTGTTTGTTTTCTTGACAATCTATGTTATTCTCAGGAGACTTGTCCAATTAAAAAGTATAGGGGAATGGAATTTTGAAAGATATGCTTGTAAATGGGGTCAGGTTTTTTTTGAATTAAATATGGGAAATTCTCAAACTTCTGTTCTCTTGTAAAAAAAAAGACATCAATTTATGTACTTCATTGCTATCACAGCTGCCAGTAGTTTTATGCTCCTTATAACCATATTTTTCCATTCCTCTAAAACAAGGGTGACAGACCCATTGTCATTGTGGGCCAGTGCCACTACTGCCACAGTCATTGTGGCCTGGTCCTCCGCCTCCCCCCCATGACCACCGAAGACCCCGCCAACCCCAAATGCCCCGGGATCCTCAATGACCCTCCATGGACCCCCTATGGATACCCTAAACCCCCTTGCAGATGCCTGCCCTGATCCCTGCCTATTCTCCCATGACTGCTGATGACCCCACACAACTGAAGATCCCTTACCTGTGCTGTCACCCCCACTTCCAGGGAGTATCTCACTTGCTGCCATGTCCAGCCCATGGATATGGATATGGAAAAATCTTTTCAAACAGTTCATTTATATTCCATCAGTCAGAATTCTTCTCACTAGAACTTGTATTTTCATCTAACATCTTTCAGTAAAACTTTCAGATCTTTTACTTTCAGTTGTCATTTTTTCCATTTCACCAGGAAACACTTTCTCTCTCACTCACCCTTTCAACCAGGTAGGAAAATCTTTTGGAGGTAGAATTTTTAAAAGTCTCGTCAGGTAGTTGTTTCACTGATAAACTGTTTGAGTTTTTTTGCTTGAAAGGCAAACCTCCGCTTGACTCGCAGCTCGTTTGTGACTTTATGCTGCTGCCGCTCCCACAGTTCATAGCTGTCTTGATGAACCTTCAGAGGGGTTTCTTCTTCAATCCCAGGGCAGTCTCCACCTCCCCTGGGACCCCCAAATGTCCCCTCTCCTCCACTTCCTCTATGGGGAAATTTAGAACCTAATGAAGTTCTGGTCCACCAGACTCCAAACAGTTCGACTCGGAGCTTCCCGAGCCTGCTGTTTCTCTGCCGCACTGTCTGCCGGAAGTCCTCCCTCACTGACTTTTATGAAAAAGCATCACAAAAGAAGCTTCTTCCTGACATGTGGTAAGGTGACAAAATCTGTTGAGATGGGCAGCATACAAGTTTGATAAACAAACAACAAACAAACAACCCTAACCCTAACCCTAACCCAAATCATACTTCACGCATGAGAAATGTACATCATTCTCTCTCTTTTAAATGATTTAAAAACAAAATTTTGTTCATTAATAAAAATAAGACCTGGTTAAAGGAATAAATGCAGTCTTACACTAATAAGAATTAATGGAAAGATCTCTGAGTCAAGAGTGTATGTATGTACATGGGTTTTACAAATGAGAACAGCAACTCTAGCAAAAATCCCCAATATTGTACAATGACAACAATGTATGCGTCAAATAAATTTTCTAATAAAACAGATGTGGCAAATTATAGTTAATAATATTTGACAATATCCCTCACGGCTAATGGTTTGTTAGAAATTAGTCTCTAATGATTTAGGGTCTGATGGTTCTTTTAGCCATTTGTTGGTCTTCATTTACATGTTTTATTTTTAACTTTTCATTTTTTTAATCACGTTCCTCAGTGATTTTTTTCTTCTCACTGAGAGTTTATTTTAAAAGTCAGAGTTTGCATATGGTAGTTGTAATTTTCAACAAAAAATACCATTGTTTAATCTAAATATACCTTTATTTGACATATAATATAGGCTTCCCAAAATTATTAGACTGTATATATTTTAAAGAAGAATTTGGAAGCAGCTGGATAGACTATTCCAAAAACAATGTTCAGTGCCTCTTTCTTGGTGTGAAAGCGAAATCCATTAGTAAGACTCTTATCTATGCATTTGGAATATGCTATCGTTACAAGGAGATATCCAGTTAGACTCCATAAGATCTCTTCAGGAATTCCAGGAATGCCTATAGTTTCCTTTGGGTTTGTCATCAGTGATATAACCTGTATGTCTGAGAAACTGGACAGGCGCATATGTTGCTAAACCACTGGTGTGTGTTCAAGGTAGCCAACAGAAATATACAGTAAATATAAAGATACAAGAGTACGTTTAAGAATTAAGCACAGACAAGATATAGAAAAAACAGCTTAGCTGGTTTTTGGAAACCACACTGATGGATCAGGAAAAAGCATGGTACAGAAATATATAATCATGCATTATATATTTTAAAATTATGGTACATTTCATTTATTTATTTAGTTTAAAAAATTCTTCATTTAACTTTTTCTTGGCAAAGGCCAAGAAAATCTACATAAAATAGGACACTGTGAAGAGGATTTGAAAGTAAAAGAATGTATCACATGAACGAAAGTGAACCAAAGTGAGAGAAACAGAAGTGATGGTAATCCAGAAAACTCAGAGAGAATGATGTACATGTTTAGGAGAAAACCAGCTGGAAACAGCTGAAACCAGACAAATGTATATGACTAAGAAGGAATAAAGAAGCTAAAGTTACCACAAGACAGCAAGACATACTTCACCAAGTGGTAGCACAACTGTAACAGAGGTGACTTGCGATGGTGGGTTGATGGCCTGAAATAAAAATAATAGCTGTATAGGGGCTTATCAAAAGACTTCATTTGTGCAGTCAACCATCTGTTGAGGACTGTTTCTTCTCCAATACTTCTCGTATTATCTAGCTAATATTTTAGTGAAACCTGGCGAGTATGAATGTTTGAATGGGTTATACTTAAGCAATTGTAATTTGGGATAATTGTGTTTCTATTTCTGCATAAAATGTCAAAGCTCAAATCTGTAACAAGTTGGTGATTCAGATATACATCAACTGTGTATATGCCCACAATCACTGGTTTGAGATGCATGGCTATACAAACCAATCAATCAAATAAATAAATAGGAGTGCCTCCTCCCTTAAAAACCTGACTGGAGTCTTCAGGCATCTCAGGAAGAATTTTTCCAGATGTTTCCACTAAGTGAAGTGAGGCAGATAGGTACAAAAGAAAGGACCTATTTATTCTGGGTCCTTTTCTAAGAACCCAAAGGGATTGATGTGAATAAATATGTTAAAGGTTGCAGCATACTGACTTATTTTTCTGCAAGAACTGTTTTTATCTTTTGGGAATTTTTCATGTGTTAAAATGTAATCTTCCAAGATAATTAAATGAATTGCAGAAAAATAATAGGAAGCCAGCATGATACAACCTCTAACATACTTATTTGCTCAAATAAGTTAAATTATGTATCTGTGAAATCTTACAGGAGAAAATGTATCTATGTGGGTTGTGAGTTGAACATGATAGTCGACCAAATTTGCTTTGGATTGTGAAATTGAATATAAAATAATAAATAAATATTCCTGAGATGGAAGTAGATGAAAATTTCATTCATAATCATTTGTATATTTCTTCATAAATAACACAGAAAAAATATGAAATTTTTAATAGCAACATTGACAGATTCCTCCTTCCTAGTTATAGGTTATTCTTTCAACTATACAGAAGCTCTATGGTTGGGCTACATATAGGCCAGTCATTAACATTTGAAAATTTAGGCTATTTAAAAAGAACTAACTACCATTAGATAATGAGAATATTTGCAGCAGGTGATAGGCACTGTGCCCTTTTGAGTCTGCAATCATCTCCAGCTACTGCTGCTTGATATTCAAATGGTCAGGGAAATTGTTGCCAATGGAACCTGAGGTAGGCAGAGAAATAGTTGCACATTTTTTCTACCAGTTTTCATCCAGTCTCATGAAGTTGCTTGTATGATTTCTTCAGAAAGGAAAGAATTTACGAGAAATGTTTGTAAGTGGAACATGATGTTTCCTGCACTGTTCAAGATGCTCAGGCTATCTGCACCTTCTTTATGGTTCAGTTCTTCGGCTAGTAAATTGTAGCCTTCCAGTGTGTCTTTTCAACCAATCAAACAATTGACATTTGAGTCAGGATTATGTTTTTCTGCTGCTTGCTTTTCTGAAAACTCCAGGAGAACAAATTTCAGTGACTCTGCAAGAATTATAACATGTGCCAACAAGCTAAAATAGCCAATACAAAATCACACAAGCAACTAATAATAATTACCCAGTACACCACACCTGGTTTCTTGTTATTGAATTAAATAACAACTGAAAACTTCCTCAGAAACCCCTCCATTTACATTTTTCCAAGGTATTTTTCATTCTTAAGGGGGAGTACTGCATTTGAGCAAGTAGTGGAGAATTTCTCTTGTTTGGGGAAAAATTCATATGTTCAACCATAGATTGACTACTGATATGCTCCAATGTACATAGAATTTACATGCCCGCCCTAAGCAGGCCAAGAAGACAAGCCCTCTGTCCCTCTCTCAAGGAAAAGTGAAGAAAAGGGGTGCCAGGAAGGGGGCTACAACCAGGAGACTGACTTCTAGTACAGTCTTAGACGTGAAAGTCAACTGGGTGACTTTAGTATAATCATTCTCTGTCAGCTTACAATGGGTGGAAATCATGAGGGACAGATATTCTACTATTCCATCATGAATCCACTAAGTCAATTCCTTTTTGGCTAGTTTAATGGGAAAAGTTTAAGAGAGTATGTGGCAGACTGGAAGCAATTTCACCAATTTCACCTTCAAATATTTTGCAAATCTGTTACTGGATTATAGTATAAATATTTCTAAACAGTTTTCAGTTTCAGCATGTGTTGCGTGAATTGTATCTACTTCTAATCAATACCACTGTTTGCAATTTACTTCACTAAATACAAATATGCTATAATGTGACTGGATCTCTGATTTTATTTTTAGTTCTATAACCTACTGCATTGACTCTTTTCTCCTTCGATGTCTTTTCCTACTTTCACCAATTTAGTCATTGTTAAAACTATTTTAGAAGTTCTGAAAAATTACTTGACACTGGTACAAATTCTGGTCTTAATTTATTAGTCTAGACATTTTTAAGGCCATATCTACAGACTGTAGTTAGCAATTTTGTAGAAATGACACATGAACAACAACGAATAGTCTTTACAGATGAGTTTATTTTATTTGCAGCATTATGCACAGAGCAAACATTAAAAATTTAGAAAGAAATGTTGATTTGCAGCTCTATCAAAGAATATTTACATAAGCTTTCTGAGAAGTTCCCTGTTGCTACCATTGAATTGCCCTCACGTCAGCAGTAAACACAAATTCAACAGAAGGAAAATAAGTAACAATAAAGGGCACATATTACTTATTATGCCATCAGTAAAGTATTTTGCATGATTGACATGTTTCAAGCACTTTCTTAAACATGCTTTTATATTAAATGTGTGATTGTGTGTTTGTGTGTACTCATATAGACATGTATAAAATATACACTGGCTGACAAAGTACAACACAAGATGGCACTGTTGTCAGTTAATTGAATCATCAGAAAATCCTATCTCACTAGTTTTTGATTGGTAAGAAAGATCCTTTGTAAGCACACAAAGGTATAGATGCAAAAAGGTTTGAGGATTTAAGGATAAATGCTACAGAATCATTTGTCTCCCAGACATGTACCGGACTCAGAAAGATAGCTCACCACTTTGCAGTAACTAGAGCTTTTATAATGATTAGGAGTCAACTGTGCTTCTTCGGAAGATGTATAAAATATTATAACAGTGCAGTTAATTTGACTGTTACAGTTTTAATGCAGTTTAAATGTTTTTGACAGCTAAAACAGGTAGTCTTTAAATTTCATTTTAGGATGGCTCAAAGTAATGGCAGCATCAGAAAAAAATGATTTATGACCTGTTCTTGAACTTACCATCCCCACAGTCACATGATGGCAGTTCAGATGTTGGCAACTGGGCTCACATTTATAACTGGTTATAACAATCTGTGATTTGTGCCTTCGCAGAAGTTTCTGGCAAAAAAAAAAATCAGCTGGGGAAACTGAACTCTCTTAATGAATATGCAATTCACTCAATGATCAGGTGAGTCACTTAGTGACTGCTATAAAATGTAAAATTGGATCCAGTCATGGGATGACTTGTTTCATGACTGTCACCATTTTAAAACAGAAATTCTGGTTCCAATTGTGATCATTAAGATGAGGGCTACTTGTATACAAATTGAACATCACAAAGGCTGTATTTGTGTTATTTGGGAACATGCAGTCCTGAAACTCAACTTGCCATATAGCCCCATCCCTATCCTATTCATCCGTTTGTTCCCATTCATCTTCACCAAGCAGCCCCCAAACCTAGACATCTGACTTGACTTTTTGGATACATAGAACTTTAAAATTAAACCACACCAGTGTTTGAGAATCAGGTGATATGCTTAGGCCCATGTAATTTCATGAGTAGGTTTAACCATCTAGGACCCTATTTCTCAAACTTGGTAACTTTAAGATGTGTGGGCCAACTCCCAGATTTCCCCAGCCAGCCAAGTTTGAAAACATTGATCTAGAATGAAAGTTAAATAAAATTCCTTACATGTTTGATTATTATATCAGCTTGGGAAATGAAGTGCTAAACTTTGGCATTGGTAGAGTTTCCATTTGATTTATTTGTTTGCTTGTATTTCTGCCCAACTTCACTGGACTATTGGGTGGTATACAGAATTGCAAACTATATCAAAACAGCTAAAAACCTTTTATTTTCTAATCCAGTTAGAATAGACCTGGAAGAAACCTTGGAGGTCTTCTAGTCGAACCTCCCATATACCATTTCAGGCAAATGGGTGTCCAATCTCTTCTTTAAACCCCCAGTGTTGGACAACTTCTGAAGGCAAGCTGTTCCAGTGACTAATTGTTCTCACTGTTATGAAGTTTCTCCTTAATTCCAGATTGCTTCTCCCCTTGATTAGTTTACATCCATTGTTTCTTGCCTTGCCTTCTGGTGCTTTGGAAAATAAGTTGTACTCTTCCCTTTTTGCAGCAGCTCCTCTAATATTGGAACACTGCTATCATGTCACCCCTAGTCCTTCTTTTTCTTAGATTAGCCATACCCATTTCCTGCAACCATTCTTCATATGTTTTTGTCTCCAGGTCCTTAATTGTCTTAGTTGCTCTTCTTTGAACTTTTTCCGAAGATCCAATATCTTTTTTGTAATGTGGTGAGCAAAACTGAATACAGTATTCCAGACGTGGTCTTACATTTTATTTATTTATTTTATAAATAAATATTGTATTGTTTTATTTATTATTTATTTACTAAACATTTATAAAGCTGCCCAACTCATTTCATTGAAACACTGAATCTCACAGAAAGCCCAGACGGAAGTATTTTAATTAGCAGCAAAACAAAACAAAATAGGAGGCATTGAACAATTAGTAAACATCAATCCAAGGACTAGGATCAAAGTCAGATTTTCAAAGCTTTCCAAAATCTCGGGGGTTGCAGTTCCAGAGGGTGGGGGCCACAACAGAGAAGGCATGCTTCCTGGATCCGACAAGATAGCAATGTTTAATGGAGAGATCCTGGACCACACCCATTCTACTCTAACTTACTGAGCAGGCAAAAACAATGGAAGACAAGAAGTCTCTCAGATATTCCATATAGGGTATTATAGGTTGAACTGCACTCAGAAGCCATGTGGTAGTCAATGGAGTTTGTGTAGCAGTGGTGACACATGAACACACCAAGAGGTGCCTGTTATTGCTGGCAATGTATTTTGAATCTTTGTAGCTTCCAGATGATCCTCAAGAATAGCTCCGTGTAGAGTACATTGTAAGAATCCAATTGTGAGCTGACCCAGAAATGTGAGATTGTCTGAAGAGCCCTCCAGACACAAAGGGCACAACTGACGCACAAGATAAATCTGAGCAAAGGCACTCCTAGCCACAGGCGCCACTTGGTCCAGGAAGAGAAGCTGCAAATCCAGGAAGACACCCCCCCCTCAGTTGTTCACCAGTTTTGAATTGTGATGCATTAAGGCAACCCAGGCATCATATTTTTGCTCTGTCATTCTCTTGAATTTGAATTAGATGAAAGTTTACTGCTGTCCTACTGTTAACAACTCTTTGTAGGAGCTTGTTAAATAAACCTGTTATGTTACCAACATCTGTTCGGACTTCAAATAATCAAGGAGACACATAAATCATCTTACTTGTTTTTGTTTTAAAGAGTAGATGAAACACACACTTGCAAGTTACTTAACCTAAAAAATAGCAAAACAACAACAAAATGGTTGGATAAAATTATTGAAATTGATGTATTTAAAGAATCAGAAAGTTGTAGATAATCTCAAGGAGCAAGTGTGCCCTTTTTGCTGCACAAAAGAAGGTAAACTTTAAAAGGCACAATATACAGAATTACAGAGTAAAGTTTATTTACTATACAGGAAGTCTGTGACCATATTTTCTTAAAGAAACACATCTGTTTCCTCCTAACAGATGCTGCCTGAACGCCTAGGGTCCAGACACGTATAAATTTGTTTCCATGCACTTTAGAAACATATGGATCAGAAATGGCAGGGAAGGGGGAGAACTTTGGAGTTCATATTTTAATGGAACTAACTTCATTCACAAATCATAAAGATTATCTGAACAAAAAATATAATTATACTTTCAAAGTTGCATTTTTTTAAAAAAAATTGCAATGGTATTCTCTAAGCAAAAGAAAGACTTGATATAAGTAAGAAATGCACACCGTACACACATATAGATAAAGCATGCACAAAACATACGTATAGGTGAAAATAGTGTGCAGTAATGTGTGTGTATGTATATATATATATATGTTTTCGTAGATTTTCACGGGTACAGGTATGTAGTTCTGGGGTTTTTTGGGTCTTTTCCCGT
>JANHFO010004034.1:111446-124765 GCA_032468095.1 Pareas carinatus
TCTATCTATCTATCTATCTATCTATCTATCTATCTATCTATCTATCTATCTATCTATCTATCTATCTATCATCTCTGCCTGGACAAGTTCATGCAGTTTTCTTGGCAAGACTTGGCAAGAAGTGATTTTCAATTGCCATCTTCCTAGTACTGAGAGAGAATGACTAGCAGAAAGTCACTCAGCTGACTTCACTCACAGGCTCTCGGTTTCTAGCCTGGTACTTTAACCACTGTGGTGTTCTCAGGAGAGGGGCTGTGTATGTGCGCACGCTGGTCTGCGTGTGACAGCCCACCACTCCTGTGGCCCGGTTGCTGCTAGGCCATGGCCCGGTAGTGGGCCATGGCCCACAGGTTGGGGACCCCTGCTCTAGACCATATCAGATTCATTTTTGAAAAAGTCCTTCTAGAGATACAGTTCTAGCACTTGCCTGCAACTCTTTTCCTTAATGGACATTCTTTCATGCCACATAAAACTACATAATGTGCTAGAATAAAAAGCAGCTCAGTTTGGAGAAAATAGTTCTGCAGCAAGGTATTTTTGTTTTTTTTTATAAATACCCCTATAAATAATACATGTTCATTTTTTGCTGTTCTCATTGCTATTGCTATGCAACAGACGGTCCTTGGAGTTTAAATCTGCAGATATTTTTATTGCTTCAGGTCACTGCTGTGTTACTTTGTACAAATAGCACCCAGTGCGGCTCCCCCAGCATATGTTGATTTTTGCATGCCTCAGTGGAGATCATGAAAAGGCAACCCATCATGTGCGCTGAGCCGCTTCTACCTGTCTTTAGAGTTTGCTAAGTGCCTGCTTTTATGGATCAACGGAAAAGCCCAGATTGCTCTGTAATTTAGAGATTTTAGGCCCAAACGCTGGATGTCAGACTAATAGATGATGGGTAATCAAACTCTGAAGGAATTACCATTTTTTTTAGTTTGTTTTTCATACTGTGTCTTCTGTGGCCATTTCATGAAACTGTCAGACAAAATAGCAACAATTATTTTATGTTTACTTTATTCAGATGTCAACAGGATATACAGCAGTGAAAAACCGGGACATGCAATCCAGCCCTGGACGGTTAAGTTGTACAATATTTTAGTCAATTTAATTGTCTGCCTTAGTTTTTAAAGCTATCCAATATAAAATACAAAGCAATGATAATCAGACAAAGTAGCATCGGGCTGCAAACCCAGAAATCCAACTGAATATAACTTCTAATAACTTAAGAATTTACAACTGCATTGATTGTAACTACTTATATCATATAAAAGTGTGAACTGTATATCAAATGCAAATGAATGGAAATGGAACTTCATAGAATTGTTCATTGAAATCCTTTGGATTTGAGCTGAACTGAAATGACTCACTGATATTTTTTGAGCCATTATTTGCAGCAGCTCAGGAAAGTATCTTTCTTTTTAAAACGTGTTTTTCAGCATTTCTTGGGAAATCGTCAGACTTTTCTTTTATATTACACTCTCTTTTCTTTCACCTTCCCCCCCCCTCCTTGGTTATATCAATACTGTTATACCATGTTTGGTTGACTATGGTTACTTTTGTGAAAAGTATGCTAATATAAGTCAGGCCCAAGATGGCAATGGGGCTGAGGAACACTAATAAGTAGTTCTTTCACAAATTTTCTTTTTGTCAAAGGAACTCCAGGGTTCTCACTGCTGTCACTGGGAATAATGAATAACAAATAAGGCCAGTATAATGCTATGTGCTTGCCATATTGTTACGTGCTGGTGTGAGAAATGAGTGCTGTAATCTTCTGAAGCATTTTGTTCTGTCTAATAGCAGAATGTTGGTTGGATAGTTTTGGTATCCCCCCCCTATTGAGGAAAGTATGCCATTAGTAGACGTATTGAATGCATGCTTTCTGTTCTATCATGTTTGCCCTTAAACTGAGATTGGCAACTTAGTCCTGGAGCTACATGTGGCCTTTCCCTTTTAATGGCCCTGAAAGGTCACAGTTTCTGAAAAGTAGCCATTTTGAAATGGGTTCCTGCCATTTTGAAATGGGAGATCGATAGAAACTATAATGTAAACCTCAAGTAAATATATTACAGTTGAAAAAGCCCAAACTCTCTTCATCCCAAACACATCTCTGATGATTGCCTCCTTTCATGTGAATTTGTGCTGTATATTGAATTAGCACAAATGAGCGCCTGGCAGCCATCTTGTAGATGAGAAAGCTTTTGCCTCCTGCCGTTTTAGTATTCTGTAACATGTTCTCAAAATTTCAAATGTGCCCACCAAAAAGGGAGGCAACTATATATAAAAAAGAAGATTAGATTGTCTCCACAAAATTGTAGCTCAAGAAGAATGCAATCCAAGCCACAGCTATTATTTATTTATTTATTTCGATTTAGAAGCCACCCAACTCCCAGACAAATCTGAATAGCTTATATTTTAAAAGTAAGGAACAATAAAATGAAGGGGAAATCTCCACCTGCCCCACCATCTTCATTTTACTTTATAGTATAAATTGGCCAATCACAGAAATCTTGAGGTAGATTCCAGTGGTGGAAAACAAAAGATTCTGCTAGCATCTGTGGAAGGCACATTGCCAAAATGCTATGAGCGAATACTCCAAATTTCTTAGGTAATGTTCTCAGCAGTTTTCAGTCTTTAATATTTGGAATTTTGGATGAAAAGCTGACAAAACCTGTATTTCCAAGCATTGTTTGAATGAGGCAGTTCAGCCCATAGGTGCTGGTCCTACTAATAGAGAGAGCGATGCAGTTGCCGGAAGTAGCAGAGGGAAGGATGAGCTTAAAGAGAACTGTGTGTGCAATATAGGCTTCCTGCATCTAGGCTGACCAGTAGTCCTCAGGTTCATTAGAAGACCCTGTCTAAAAGTTAATACTCATTTTGCTTCCATGTTTGAAATGGAAAAGTTATCCTTGCCTTGGGCAGCAGAGGTATATGGTACTGACTTTCATTGGACTGTCTTCAGTCTGATAATCAGTGGATTCATGTTGTGGAGATGCTGTTATGATGACTTATAGCAGTGATGGTGAACCTTTTCAAGACCAAGTGTTCAAACTGCAACCCAAAAGCCTCCTATTTATCGCAAAGTGCCAACACGGCAGCATGCTGCCCCATGGCCATCGGCACCTCCCATTACCCCCAGCAACCCCCACACCATGTACAGCAATTAGCGACCCCTCCATGATCCCCGGCGGCCATCAGTGTCTCCCATGGCCGTCGACAACCCCACACACCCCGCCACGGGCCTCCCAGCAGCCTCCCTCAGCTTCTGCAGTCCCCTGTAAGCTACGTTCCCCTCCAACCTAGCTCCTCTCCTCTCTCACCTTTGCCACAGACTCCATGAGCCACTTGACTTATCCCAGGCAGGTGAGGGAGGAAGCGCTCCCATTGGGCTGCCAGGCAGAGGGGCAGGTGATGTCAGAAATGTCCTCAGGCATGTGTGGAGAGGGGGAGGGAAGTCCCAGACTTCTTGGCTTTCTAGTAAAGAAATCTGTGCTGGGGGCGATAGTGCACATGCCCACAGAGAGGGCTCTGAGTGCCGCCTCTGGCACGCATGCCATAGGCTCGCCACCGCTGACTTAGAGCAACTCCAAGTCTCAAAACCATGCGAGGTTCCTGATTTCATACAGAGACATATCCTGGAAGACCAATGGCAGCTGGATCTCACATACTATGAAAAATAGGAGGTTGGACATAAGTATCTTACAGTCACAGGCAGTTAAGTCACACTGCTTAGAATAGGAATATGAATCAAAGCATCCCAAACAGATGGTTGTCTAACCTCTGCATGTACATATGTACCTATGTATACAGTATGTGAAAGTTCCAGAAAAATTTGATCAAATGTATTAACAGCTTCACTAGAGTCAATGGGGATTTCAAAGTGATTCTTGCTAGTGGAATCTCACCCCCACTTTGCAACCTTGTTTCAAGGTAATGCATTTTGCTTAATTCCCATCTGGAATAGCAACTTGGAATGTATGAGTGCTCAGTGAATATGTGAATAATAATAATTACCCCCAAATACCTTAATACTAAAGAATCATAGGTGTCCTCTGTCTATTATCCACTGTAGTTACTGGTTTTCCTACTTAAAAAGTACCTCTGTTATCTGTGACGACAGTATTATGTATAAAGAATGTGAGAGATAAATATTGGGGAGTGGATAAATTCTGCAGTAGTTTTGTGCTGAATTTTCAGAGTGTTTGATTTTCTGTGCAAAATCTCTTCCTCTCTGTGTATATATGCATGTGTGTGTATGTATAGTATATATACACACACAACATATATATGTATATACATATACATATATGTGTGTGTGTATAGAATACACACACACACATATAGACACACACACACACACTTCTCAGCTTTACTTCAGTGAGCTGATTCATATGCAAATACATGTTAAAAGATTCTTTTTAAACTCACTTCACTGTGTGCTGATGTGTATAAATGCTTGCCTTTTAAAACAAATGCAGAATTAAAAGACTCATTTTTAGACTGTTGGTGTACACTAATGCTCATTAAAAAGCTCTTTTTAAAGCTCATTACTGTGCACTGATGTGTATTTAAAGTCCATCGTTATGTGCTGATGCACAACTATGCCTAGAATATTATAAACAAATCCTGAAACATGCATCACTTGTCAATGAACCATTTCAGAACTTTTGAACGTCCACTGGAAGGTTGGAGGATAGTTAAAACATGGGTGATGATTTTTGAGGAATGCAACAAAGTCCTCATATCTGAATCACAGAACCATCTTCATAACTTAGATCCATATCTATTTTCAAAAGGATCTAGCATCAGATCAGCAAGTACTACTTCTCAAGGCTTGGGATGGGGAGAGAGTGCTGAAGATGGATTTCCGATTCAAGTTTTGAATAAAAGAAAAAGAGATAAAGATACACTCAAGTTTAACTCTTGGTTGATTACATGTCCAAGTTGCTTCTCAGCGGCACTGACAGAAAGGGATTGTCAGACTCTTCTCCAGTGGTGTTTTTTCAACTTTTCAGTCTAGTGTTCAGTTTTAAGTTTCTTTGTTTGTCTCTCATCTAAGTGCTTGGCTTAGCTTTTAGCCCACACAAGATTAGTCAGACCTGCTACCTCTTAATACACAATGTTTGTTAAAAAACAATGCACCAAAATCAGCCTTGTGATTTTCAGAAGGTATCTCCCCCTGCAAAGTGTGTGTGTATGTGTGTGTGTAGTTAAAACATACAATATAATTTGAAGGTGATGGATATTTTGCTAGTGGTTTTGAGAAAACTTCATTTTATTTCCAGCTAACAGGTGAACATGAAAGCATGGTTACATCTCCAAATTTTCTTTGATATATGACTGCATCTGCATCTTTGTTTTTGGGTATAGAACTTCATTATTCAATGCTATAAGAAAGAAGGAGTGATTGTGGAGTTAATTTTTAGTTTAATATTTTAGTTAATATTTTGTTAATTGCCATATATTGCTGCTTGTTTGCGTGGAAAACTTTTAATCATCTCTAGCTTTTACATAAAGTAATTAGTGCAGACTCTGCCATTTGTTCCTGATGCATCCCTTTTCTCAGAATTCAATGTTTGGCCCCAAATTGGTAGTTTAAGGATGACTAAAAAAGTTTCAAAAATGGATTCATCTGGGTAGATGCACTTACTTATGTTTCAATAAAATTGCAGTAAAAATGCAGCAAAAATTCAGCTGATATTTCAATGAAATTTATTCCTAAAGGAAATAATGAGGCTGCAAGGCTGGCCCCCACCTCTCAGGAAAGAATGACCCTTTGCTCCAATGTGAGATAGAGAAAATGTACTTTTACTGGGTGGTTGAGTGCAGCGGGGCTAGGCAAGCTCGGAATACATTCAGCATGGGGTTACAGATGGAAAGAGATGTGGCCGACTCCCAAAGGTCCCTCAGCCAATCAATGCTGTGATGGCATTGAACGAATCATTCAGCTATAGCTGAGTTCAGCGTCCTTGAGGTGCCTCTGACGGCACATGCCTGGTGGATCAGCCATCCATCAAGGTCTCCAATCAGTTGATTGTCCAAGACTGCACTCCTTTCCTCCTCAAGGCAAGGCCAGTCCCACCCCACATGTCACACTGCACTCAGCCCCCTCCCTCCAGGTATGGCAGATGCTCATAGCAGGGTGTCCCACATAGTCAATCAAAACTGTCCATGTAATGACATCAGTGAGGGGAAACAAACTATTCTGAAGGAAAGCAGTTGCTATAAATGTTGTGCCATCTAAAAAACTGAACCTTGGGAAACATAGCTGAGCAGGATAAACTCAGGATTACACTTAAACGTTTTTGGAATGTTGATGAAAGCTATTGCTTTCTAACCAATTTTTCTCAGACTCCTTTCTGAGCTGATTTTATTCTGATGGAGGAATATCAGTTGAAGGAAGGGAAGGTTTGAATCAGTCTTTGTATTTGACAGCTCTCAACTTCAGATGAACGTGCTCCTTTTTATTTTCAAGCTGTGAAAAGCACTACTGCAGCTTAAATAGATGTTCATGCAACATCAAACTTGTTTCAAAAGGTGAAGTCTACAAAAGTTCCATTTAAATGTTTCCAACACTTCAGGAAAGTGCTTGAGCTTTTGAAAGGAATAGGCTATGGATGTGCTATGATATTTTTAGACTTGGGGAACATGTTCTCTTCCAACGGCTTTACTTGCTTCTGTATGTTTGAAAAGGGCAATGTCTTGAAGGATCTACAGAGCTTCATTCCTTCCACCTTACTTTGTTTCTTGCAAAAATAATGCTTTCATTTTACAATACAATGTAAGATGCAAAAATAGGATGGGTTTGATAGCTCTATGTTCTTCCACAAAGCTTTACAATATAAAGACAATCTCATTCCCAGGTTGTAGTGGAAAATATGCTGTCAGCCAATGAGAAGCTTCTCCTAGCCTATTTGACTTTAACACTGCAACAAAATGAATGTAATCACCACAAACAGTTTTGGATTTAGTAAAGCAAGTGTCCTGAATTAAGATTCATGGATGCTGCAAAGCTGTTTTGCAGCTGGATTTTTTTTTGTCCCAGCAAGAAAACATTGTTTTTCAGGAGATTAGCATTTTGTACAAATTAGTCCCTGAGCTCAACAGTTGCAAGGATCAACTCATTGGCAGTATTCTTCCCTAAAGTGTTATTGTACTAATTAATGCAATACACCCACAGCCAAAGAGTCAGTTAATTACTTAGCTCTGATTGTTGATATCCAGCTTTTCTTCCAGAGCACCACAAGTGAATAAATGAAGTGGATTGGCCTCTTTATTAGGAACTGAACCAATCTTCTGGTGGGATCCTTCAGATTATTTATTTATTTAGATGCCATCAAACACTCTTCATGACTCTGGATACTCTGCAAAATAGAAGAAAGACTATACTAAAATCTCATTAAAAACAAGAACTATAAAACATTAAAATATAAAACAATAAACTTGCAACATTAAAACAGCAGAACATTAAAAGGCTTGGTATTTTATTATTTATTCATCCAAACACCTGCCAAGTGCAAGCTGCTGTCATGAGCTGGGAACAGAGTAGCCAAATGACCACCTGCTCCTGTTTCTATCTGCCTGACAGCCAAGATTCACCAGCAATTGTTGCGGGAGGTGCATTCTGCTTTTGTGAAGTTCAGTTCAAACTCACTTGAACTTCACTTTCTACACTACGAAGTAGGCTGAATGCATTTCTCCACCATCTTTGACTTCTCTAATGCTGTGGTTAATTTTTGTCACATTCAAAATGTTATTATAAAAGCACCATGAATATGAACTTTGGCTTCTGGTTTATTTACTGAGCAGATTAAAAGTGTAATGTAAGTAGTCCTCAATCTACAACCACAGTTGAACTCCAAATTTCTGTTGCTAAGTTGCTAGTAATACGATTATTAAATGAATCTGACTTTCCCATTGCTTTTGCTTGTCAGAAGATTGCAAAAGGTGAGACAAATGATACCCTGAGACACTGCAATCGTCATAGATATGAGTCAGTTGCCAAGCGCTTGAATTTTGATCGTGTGATCAGGGGATGCTGCAATGGCTGCAAGTGTGAAAAACAGTCATAAGTCACTTTTTTCAGTGCCGTGTAACGTTGAATAGTCACCAAATGAACTGTTGTAACTTGACGACTTCCTGTAACAATAGACCAGAAAAAGTACTAGAAAAAAATAAATCCTCACCAACCTCAATGATTGTGGAATATGCTGTAGCCAGAGTAGGTTTTGTAGCATTATGCTAGAATTCTCTTCTCAGGTGAAATAATGTAGGCTTTGATGCTTGATATTTTTCTTAAGCACACAAATTTATATATTCTTTATATTAGCATTTTAAATAGTCTTAGTTTTATGCATAAATTGTGGAAGTATTTGAAATAGTACAACTTGTTTTATCTACATATACTCCATCAGCATTACATCAGTGTGGATTCTTAATTTTGTGCTTTAGTTCTTGAATTTGTGATCATTTTAATTGGACACAAGGTCACTCTAAACTGCATTAATTATATTCTCTGGCATTTTGTTTATTTCTGTTTCTTTTAAGCTAAGTATGGAGATGAAGGATTGAGCTTTTCTAACGGTCTGTGAAATTAGTGAAAATTATTATTATTATTATTTAGACTTATATATCGCTTAACAGTGCTTTACAGCAGTCTCTAAGCAGTTTACACAGTCAGCATATTGCCCCCAACAATCTGGGTCCTCATTTTACCGACCTCGGAAAGATGGAAGGCTGAGTCAATCTTGAGTCAGTGAGAATCGAACTGCTGAACTGATGGCTAATGGCAGATACCAGACAGCATATATATCACAAAGTGTAACATTTACTATTGTAGACTTAATATATGAAGTTTAATTTCTTTTAAGGTAGATAAATTCTAAATTATCCTGAGAATTCATTAATTGTTGTGGAACAGGAGAATATTAATGGAAATACATACTTGACTATTAAGAGGAACAATCTGCCCCGTGGTTCTCTACTATGATACCTATATTTGCCACTTCATGGTGTTTTTCGGTTCTGTGGGCATGCTCTGATTTTTTTAAAATATTAATTTATGTGGTTGTCCATCTCACCAATGTGACTCTACATACTACTGTACATGTACTCACATTCTAATGAAATTAATATAGAATATGTGGCTGCTGGAAAACTGACAAATCTTGTAATGGTGCAAGATCTTAAATATATATATATTGAAATAAATTAGTGAACATTAGTGTTAGTGATGAAAAATAGTAAAATAGCAAATATGATACCTCTTCCCTCAAAATGTGCTCTTGATTCACTCTGCTTAATCTTATGATCTGTCTTGTTAGTCAGTTATACTATATATACAGTATGTGCCTTTGCTTGTTCAACTACAGTATATCTATGAGAACCTTTCTCTAGTCTTTCAGAAACAGTGCAGTAAAGCTACTAATTGAATAAAGAAAATCCTCTGTTCTTACAGAGATTATGAATAGGCTTCTTTTCAGAGTGTCACAGAAGGACATGGAAATAGGTGAGATATAATCCTGCTCATTTCTTCCACGTGGCCATTAGAATGTCTGAAAGGGTAGGATTAGATTTGGATGCCTTCTCTAGCTTCTGGGTTAAATCAGAAATCATAACATATTAATATATAATGTTAGTCAAAATAGCAAAGTCTTTACCCTTGACAATTTAACCTGTTATATGTTTTAGATGTATATCAGAGCATATATTTCTCATACTTATTAGCTGCTTGAGGAGATAGTCAAACAAAATGATAAATGAAGCACCTGTGATTAGATCCCTGATAATTTCTTTAAAATATAACACTAAGAGTTGTCTGTGAGACATCTGACCTGTTGAGAAAGATGATCTGTTATTTCTGACACTATTTCTGTAGTCTTTGAATACTTTCCCTCTATTTGCCTGTTTCTTTGTAAAATGAAATGTTGTGCTAGTTTTAGCATTAAGATCTACTCTTAAAAGTTTTTTATGCTTGAGTCATCACCATCTCTGCAGCTGTTTATTTTATAGTTTGCTAAAGCAGAAATAATTATATGCAAGTGGCATTTAAGATGCAAAGGATCATCCTGCCATTTGCATTTCAAAGCAATTGCTGCAAGCAGTGAGTAAAATATCCCTTTTTTCTGTTACTTCTTCTAATCTAGATAGAATACAAAAAGCAGCAGATAGAACTGAGGCTTGGGCTTTGACCCTGATCACTTAATAAAACTATACATGACATGCAATGAAGTCTGTGTTCCATTCAACGAAAAGAAAGGTTATGGATCTGACTAAAAGTATAATTGGAGATTATAGCTGCTTCCTTTATCCTTCAAGGTGATACACATGGTTTTCGCCATTTAAGTGTCACAACAACCATGGGAGGTAGGTTTTACAAAAAGATGGTGGTTTGCCTAATGCTAGTCTCTTCCGTAGCTGCTATATTAAAAGTGGTTTTTTCCCCCAAGCATGATCTCTTTTATGAGATTTATTGAGATAGACTAAAGTATTCTTCATTTAGAAGCAATATTATTCCAATCACTACACTTTATTGGCTGTCTTGCAAAACAGTTCAGTTCTTTTCTTACTCCAGCATATTAAATAAATGATCTAGTGCTTCATGTTGGCTGAATTTATCCCAGATCAGTGGCAGCATCTGGATAACCTTGGCTGTCACAGAAAAGCTATGTAAATCAGAAGGATAGGAGATTACCTAAAATTATTAGTGTAGGGGATAAAGTTCCTGGAAGAATGGAATGGGAATTTGCTGTCTAGCTTTTGCCGAAATGCCCTATGTCATACAATCAACAGGTACTAAGCTTGATTCAAAGGAGACTTTATTTTGCTTTAATTTACTTGAAGTGTCATTGGTTGCCAAAATATACATTAGCTTAGGTTTGTATATCTTGGGGACATTCTTGTCCGTGGTTGTTTTTCCATTGATTGCCAGTATAGGTCCCCCAGGGTAAAGAGTGTGTAATCTTTCTTTTCCCTACTCTAATCTTTGACCCACTGAACATAGTGTGGCTATTTGGATTGCCAACAAAAGATCAACTGAAATAATTAAATCTTTTTTTGCCAATAGAGTATGAGACTAAAATTCAAGTTATAGTGGAGGAAAAGGCTAAAACTATCTTTAACCCATGCTGTGCTCCAGTATGAATCACACCCTGATCTGGTAATCTCTGTGTGTTGGGCAGAGAAATTCATTCATGGTCAGAACGTTGCAATTTTAAAAAGCTAGTTCCCACTATACCCTCTTAGATAATTAAAGACATATGAAAACTCTTGCTAGATGAGAAAAATATGAATGTTTTAACCATAATATACAGGTAGTCCTTGAGTTATGACCATAATGGAACCTGGCCATTAAGGTTGGAAGTCGGGACAAACATTAAGTGAACTGCCTCACGTACCAAGTCCCCCATCCCTGCTCTTCTTAATGCATTTGTTAAACAAATATGCAATGGAGCATGGGTGCCTCAGGGTGAGGGAGGCCCTGGGAGGCCTAGTGTAGGCACAGGCTCACCTGCATCCGGTCTCCCAAGGTCCCCACTCCCTGAAATACCCCATGCTTTTCCCCCTGCCCCTTAGGGTCCCGACAGGCCTATGAGCCTCCTCCCTATCCCACCCTGTCACAATTGCACAGTTTACCTTTCAAATATCCTCAGAGCTCAGGAGATCAGGATAGGGAAGGAGGACAGGCCGCTTGGTTGCTCGGCCATGTGGCACAATCAAGGAGGAAAACTTGCTAGAAGTAAAAAGCAGCAGCCTGAAGATGGCAAGTGAGACCTTGCCGAAACGTCGCCAAAAGGCTTTCCACTCTACACGGGAAAAGACCCGAACATACCTGGACCTATATACCTGTACCCGTGAAAATCTACAAAAATAATGGTGCCAGGAAAAATAGCAAATATAATTTATATCAAATCTAATTTACAGGCTTAATGATTAAAATTCACTGTCAGGGAGTTGACCTGGCCATGTACTAGTCAGATAATACAATATTATTTGAGTGTTTGTTTGTTTGTTTGTTTGCCTACCCATTTTAGTACCATATGTTTACTTTGCTAAAATTAAAGATCTCTTTATTTTAGTTTACATTATCAAATTAATATAGAATTTTGCACTATTAAAAACATTGACGTTACCACTCCTTACCCCCTTTTTAAAATTGCAGCTATTGAAGATTTTAGCTTGTTTTAAGCTAGTACATGCATCTGAGAAAATACTATGAAATTGTAGCATTTTGTCATACATTAAGACTATAATTTTGAATTCAAGATTTTTGTATTCTTTTCTGTTTTCAGTTAGTCCTCGTGAGATGTGACTCCTTCTCCCCATCCCTACTATTATTGCACCTATTCCATTTCCCGGAATATCTCTAAGGACTACAGGACAAATGTGTTTTACATCGCTAGACAGATGAAACTCTGCACTTTTATTTGAATTCATTTTTTTTAATGCAGAATCCTCATTTAAGTTTTGTTGGTAGAAGGCTGAACCTAATTGTGGCTCATTTGTGCTATGAGATTTGGACAAAATTAATATATCCAAGCAAGGTAGTGCAAGTACAGTTGCAATAAACAATATTCTTCCTGTTGTAGGCAGTACATGGATAGATGAATAAAAGTAGATTATAACGATTATCTGAGACATGTCCTGCAAAGAGGATTATAGTGGTTTATTCCACCTCTCAGAAGTTCTAATATTACATAGCAAGAAGAGGTTATGTTGGTCTGAAAAAGCTGAATTAATAGTTCTAAAACATTAACTCGTAAGTTCACACTGAATATGGATACTTTGAAAATGAATTAGACTTTTTAATGTTTTATTTTTTATTTTAGAACTCTGCCTTCTCTGTTTTTATCATATACTGTCTTGTATTAACAATATTTTTTTTTGTCTTCTGGTAGATTTAATGTGTCAGCACAGCTAGAAGCATTTATTTCTTAGAATAAAAGAAACTAAGTACCATATTTTTCGCACCATAAGACGCACTTTCCCCCAAAAAAAAAGTGGGGGGGAAAGTGTATGCGTTTTATGGAGTGAATATTCCCAAAAAGCATGGGAGATCACTCCGCGGGGTGCTCGGAAGTCCAGAGATTGGCCTGCAAACTGAACTGGAGGCTTCCCGGCATCCCGTGGAGCGATCTCCGCCCGCCGGCGGGGTGCTGGGAAGCCTCCAATTCGGCTTGCAGGCCAATCTTCGAACTTCTGAGCACCTCGCGGGTGCACAGAGATCGCTCCGCAGGGTGCTTCAAAGTCCGGAGATCGGCCTGCAACCCCAACGGGAGGCTTCCCCCCATCCCCTGGCGCGATTTCCGTGCAACCCCGGGTTG
>JANHFO010004036.1:22696-39760 GCA_032468095.1 Pareas carinatus
AAATATGTTGAAATTACAATCCTAGATTTTCAACGCAGCTTGACTTCCACCATGTTCACTGGGAATTTTGCAGGCTCAGACCCAAGAAATGAGAAAGAAGATGGTAACCTTATCACAAAGGTTCTGATAATGACCTTGTTCTCTTATTCACAAACACCAAAGTCTTGTTTTATTCATTCAAGGATAAGATCGTATTACACGTTCTTGACCAAAAATAAGGTAGTAATATCTTGTTTCTAAACCTTGAACTACATAAAAAGGAAGCCTGAGAGGCATTTAGTAACTCAGAAGAATAAGAATAGTTGGAACTCAGCTATAGTATATTTTTTATCTAAAAAGGGGCTCAGTAAAGTAATTAATCTTGCCTGACTACTTCTAAAACAAATCAGTCATACATTTTTACTAAGGGCCAGCTAAATACAAAGTATGCCTTAGGGCAGTGATGGCTAACCTTTTAGGCACCGAGTGCCCCAACAAGTCGCAGCTAATGAGTTGCGCCTCGTGACATCATCGCCCAGCACTGCTACTCTCTTCTGAGAATGCTCAGCTCTAGGGCAATGCTGGGGCAACTTGGTTCGTGTGCCAACAGAGAGGGCTCTGCGTGCCCACTGTGGCAAGTGTGCCATAGGTTCGCCATCACTGCCTTAGGGATTCTCATTCTCATTCCTGCACAAGACAGCCTCGGGAGCTGTGATTATGAGGGGTCAGGTTCATTTCTGACATTACTTGCCCCTCTGTCCAGCAGCTCAATCGGAGCATTTCCTCCCTCCCATCTGGGATAAGGTGAGTGGCTCAAATGTGGGATGGAGTCTGTGGCGAAGGTGAGAGAAGAGAAGAGCTAGATTGGAAGGGAGTGTAGCTCGCAGCAAGCCGCAGAAGCTGCGGTAGGCCGCTGGAAGGCCTGTGGCAAGCTCGTGTACTGAGGGGTCACAGATTGCCATGGGTACGTGTGTTGCGTGTTGGCACTTTGCAATAAATAAGTGGCTTTTGGGTTGCAGTTTGGTCACTCAGTCTCTAAAAGGTTTGCCATCACTGTTAAAGAGTGTTCTTTCATTTTCTTTCTGGAAAGTGTGCAGCATTATTCATATTCGTATTTATTAAATTTCTATACCGCCCTTCTCCCCAAAGGGACTCAGGGCGGTGTACAGCTGATAAAACATACAAGCATACAATTAAATACACAAATTTAAAAAACAATTAAAATGAAATATTTTGTGTGGCTGAAAAATTTAGGTAACCTAATTGTAAAACCAATTTAAAAACCAAATTAAAATATTTAAAATTTGAAATATTAAAAGTTTTGCAGGGGGGAGGTGTGACTAGGCCAGACCGGCCTGGCTAAAGAAGTGTGTTTTTACTGCGCGACAGAAAGCACGGAGGTCGGAGAAAGTTCGAATCTCAGGGGGGAGGTCATTCCAGAGGGTGGGTGCTGCCACAGAGAAGGCTCTCCCCCTGGGGGTCGCCAGCCCCATCTTATACCATCTTTCTTTCATTACTCAGCAATTCATGTTTTTTTAAAAATATGAATCCTTTTCTGTCTACCAGTTTTTAATGGAAACAAAGATCAAGATCTCTTTCCTCTCATCTGCTCCATCCACCATGTACTTTAGTCAATTTTCTAAGCTTATTTTTGAGGGACTACTAACTTGAACAATTCGTATTAATTAAATCAGTTTCACAATGCCATATAAAAGTAGTTGATTTTCCTATTTATCAAATTAGTATGCACTTCTCTTTGCCAAATTTTTGAAAGCAGTCAGAAGATCCATGCCTTTCGAGCAGCATGTTAGGTTCTCAGATTCAAAGCTGAGTTAATTTTATAGCAAAAACAAGAGACATTTATATTAGTATTTAGTAGTATTTTTATTTGGTATGTGGTTATATCTGAGCGCACTACAAAATCTATTATCTATCCATCTATCCATCTATTTTACCCACTGCAAAAACTCACATATCTTGGTTCATCCCTAATCAGATCGGCCGTGTGAAAACAAGGACCTCTTTCCAGAGACACAAGAACATCATGGCACCACCCAATACATCCTGCTTAATTATTGTTTATTTATCTTTTTTCATGGGAAAAGAAAATTAAATAAGTAACATTGTTGAGGAAGGAAAAACAGGAAATATTTTGATTATTACATAACTTTGTTTTCTCCCTTTTGTGCATGTGTAAAGTTTTCAGTGAGCATTCTGATTTCTCAAGATTTTCTTTGTGCGCAGCTCTTTGTAAACTACCAGCATTCCATTAGAGGAGTCCAACTGCATACTGGGAACGTAGAGAAGAGGTACTAAGTTTGAAGCGCTCAAGGCATAAGGCTGCTTATCAACGGAGAAAGAGAGCGTGTACATTCTTCTCATCCTGCATTTCCTCCATACATGGTAACAGCAGCAGGTCAGCTCTCGTCTGGATCCTCACACAAAACATCTGGTGACCAGTGCCCCTTCTGTATGATGGTACACAACACCAGCACAATCTCTTTCTTCCAATGAAGGCGTTTTGGCTTTTATTGGTAAGAAAACAGAAGACCAAACCTCTTGAAAATCAAGGGAAGAATTTTGTTACAAAGTAGGTAGGACTTGCAAAAAAAATTGTCCACCCACAAAAAGCTCTGACCTGAAAAAGCCAGACCATAAAGCTCTTGAGGAGGCAACCACTCAATAAAGGGCACTTGAGAGTATGGCAAGTCGATGCAATCTCTACCTCTTACCCTCATGGGCCAGAGCAGAGTGTCAGATGGCCTGGTAACCTGGCAGGGCAGAATTCCCTCAAGTACAAACCAGGTAGGCACATGAGGAATACAGGTAAACCTCCAGGTCATAATGGCAGTTTTGAATGATATGCCACACAGATGGTTTTGTTGCCTCCAGCTCCATTTCCAATATTATGATCCTCAAGATCCAGAGTAAGTAAAAACAGTCTCCCAAGCCTAGCACACTTCCCTAAAGTCCGCCACACTTGCTTCTTCCAGTATTTGGAAGTCTTGACAAAACAACCTTTCAAAATGGCACATTGGTGTATATAAAGGTGATGCAAAGTTGGTAGCAGGAGACATCAGATTTGATTACACGTTCTACTGACACTGTGTCTTAGCTGGAGTCATTGCAAGCATTATGTCTTGTAATTTTGCTTCCCTTCAAAGAATCTACTCACATGAGTAGCACAATGTGGGGATCTCAACCATGCCAATTCCCACCACATTTCAGATAACTGGAGATATGGAGGGTATCACAGTTGAGATTCGAGAATATCTGGCTTACATTCATGAAATAGGTAGGAAGAATAGATGGGCATCAAGGACCAGCAATACTGCTAGTGTTCCTATTTTAACAATGCTGACCAGAGGATGAATTTTATCACAACTGTATTGGACTTCCTGTATGAGCCACAGTCCTGGCAGGCACCAAGTATGTAAGACTGCATTTCTTAATATCCCCAATCCTGCTACATATTGAGATTGCTGGGGGTTGTATCTGACACATCTGGAAAATGCTGACTTGACAAAAGCTGTTATAAAAACATTTTTTAATCATTGCTCAAGTGTTGGATTCTTATTCACACAAGCAGACCCTTTCTAGGAGGGAAGAAATAACAAAATGCAGGATGTGAATGGCTCCCCCCCTCTCCTTTCCTCTGTTTCACAGGTTCATATTTCCGGTTATGACAAATGAAAAGAAAGAAATGCTTTCTTTTGGAATCCAGCTATTTTCAAATTGGATTCCATAACTGTTTTTTTTAAAGCTATCAAAGAAAATAACCCTCATTATTCTATTCTATACTTTACATATAGATGTATCTTCCAGTTCATAATTGACTACTTATCCGAATATTTATATAAGTGATCCATAAGTCCATATTCATGAGTAGAAGTGAAGCATTCCAGCAAAATGGATATCCAGCTATTGCTACAGATTATATTTTAAAAAGTGGCCCATTTGAAAAACTACCGACATGTTTGAATTTCCACTTTTTTTAAGTTCAGAAAACTTAGCAAAAGAAAGTATGCAGTGTTCCCTTTTGAGAAAACAATAAAATGACAACCGCTATACATTGCTTTGTCATGTGACATATGCTGCTTATAGATGCCTAGCTAAATAATGTTGGCTATTGGTTAATGATTTCTGTGTAATAATTATTATTTTTCTAATAAGTTATTTCATCAGAATGATCAAAGCTCTCAACTGTTAGGCTTTTTGAAGTCCTATATCGCTAGTGTCATGATGCAACCATTTGTAACGAGAAAAAATAATGAGTAAAAAGCATAATCACACATTGATCAAGTGAAGTCACGGCACAGCAGGTATCTTTTTTTTTTTTTAGAACACAGAGCTACAGACAAGGCTGCTTACCTGGGACAAGACTTCACCAAGCCATGTGCTGAACAGAGAAGTTTTGAAGCATGTGAAATCATGTGCTACCTCTTCCCCTACACACAAAGTAGCTGTGTGCATACTTTCAAAGCTAACTGATTGAGCTCAGAAGCAGATACATTGTTTGCAGCTTCTAGTGTTCCTGCTTTTCTCTGAATCAAAGTGATTGTGAATGTTCTCTTTGTGTCCTTTTCTGAATTTTTGCTGCATCGTTTCAATTGGGGTTTTCCATTTCTAAAAAGACCCCATAAAAAATCTTACAAGAGCAGTAAAAATGGCAAGAATGGCTTAAAATTCCAGAATATTGACCTTCTTTCTGTCCCTCCCCCTGTTCTTAATATACTAATAGATTCCTGCAAATAATAAAAATATTTATTTTAAAAAAACAGTTTGATATGAAGCACTGGAGGGTTAACTTTGCAGTGGTTATCAACATGTGTATTCAAAGAAAAGAATCAGCATTTGGACTTGGGGTAATTTGCACATGAATAACAGACTCCCATATCTTCTAGTACTTAATTATCATTATTCAGCCTTCTCAAAACTTAGAATACTACCACATTGACAACTCCTAAAAGCCCAACACAATCAGTGGAAGCCAGAGTGGGGAACTTTGCTCTTGACTCCAGTTAGTTAGGGCTGCAGCAAAATCCTTGTGACAAGAGAAAGCAACAGAATCATCTCACTCCCAATTCTTGGCATCCCTGGAACATTATACGATGGGAACTTCCTCCATGGAATAGTACAAGTTGAGAGCTAGGAGGTTTTGCAAAGTCTGCGTGTGATGGTGCCTCCATCGCAGGACTGAGAAATAACCGATACATAACATGGCACTATTCCATACATTGAATTGTGCCAATTCAACCATGGCTATGACTTATGATTGCTCAGGAATGAAAGTAAGAGAGGCCTTTTATATAAGCAAGGCCTTACCACCTTAAGTCTTTTAAAAATTTCATTCTTTGTTTAATAACATTCTCTTCAGTCATTGTGCATTCAAGCATCTAGCAGACATGATCCACCTGAAGTAGATGTAAAACCTATCTACTCCAATGGACAATAGTTTTTTGGGGCTTTTGTGAGGGTGAAAGGATTATTAATTTTGGTCACACTACAGTGCTAATTGTAGATGACTCTTCTGACTTCTTCTGTTTGCTAGGCAATGACTTGAGATACTCTAAGTGTCGACGGGCATCCTCTTGATTCTGCCGGACATAGTAGATTAAATATGAGATCACCATGGCGAACCAGCCGAACATGGTGACCAGCATGGCGATGTCTGTGGTCTTTTTATAGATGTTGCAGAAATCTATGTCTCCAATCAACAGCAGAAAAGGCTTCCCAATGTGCTCTTTCCGTGCAGAGGCCTCACACACAATCCCATCAGAGGTACCAGCAACCAGTTCTACTCTCTCAATGAGCTGCTGGAGTGTGCAGTCACAGAGCCAAGGATTGTTGGATAAGTTGGCTTTGGCTTTTAGTGCACTGAAGACATCTTTATTGACTGACACTAGTTTGTTAGAAGACAAGTCCAGTGAATGTAGGTTCTCTGACAAGCCTCTAAAGACTCCAACTTCCATACGACTTATGACATTGTGAGACAAGTCTAGTTCTACTAGAAGTGGCAAATGTTGGAAAGCATCATTGGGCAGGAAAGAAATCTGGTTATAATCCAAGTATAACTTGTTAGTATCATTGGGTATATCTTTTGGGATAACTGTAAGTTGAGCTTTACTGCAGCGGAAAGTTTTGAAGCCATCTTCAGTGGAAGGGTAACACCCCTTGGGAAAAGTGGTGGCTGAGTGAAAACAAAAGGCCATCAGGACAAAACTCTGGAGCAGCAGCCACATGGCAACTGAGTGGTAGAGGAACCAGTCCAGAAAAGGCATATTGGGGCACCAGGTAACTGTGTATCCACTCTGTCATCTGTTCCTTCCGGTACTTTCTGTTTCTTAGGAAGTCTTGGAGAATATGACTTAGGGAGTACTATCTGTGGAAGACAGAACAGGCGGGGGAAAGCTAGGTATGAACCAACACTTTAGAATTTCCACTATCCAAACAAAAGATATGTGATCTGGGTATATTTTCTATATTAATGCAGAATTGATTCACATTGGATAAAGCTGAAGGGCAAGAGTAGAAAATATTTCCCACCAACTGGAATGTATCTCATTACATTCACACAAAGGCTAAGTCACCTTCCATAATTAATTGGGAAGTTGGAGCTGTGATCATGCACACTCATTCCATTCCATATCACCCTTTAATCAAGTTTATCCAAGATTGAATCTCTCATGTGAACCCAGACTGCTATTTTCTGTTAGCAGAAATTTTAACTACAATTTGAAACATGGGATCACATTCTAAATTCTGCTAACCATGGAGAGTGGCTGTTCCTAGTTTGAAAGACACATGAAGTTTTGGGCAAGCTTAGGACCTTAATTGGAAAGGACTAAGGCCTTGTGAGGCAGGACTGACTAAGGTAGTAAAGAGCACTATCCCATTCATTGAATAGGATGACTTAGTGTAATGTGCACTCAGTAAGTAAGATGAATAAAATATATGTGCAGGTGCGTGGGAGGCACCCCCATGTATTCTATTAATTTATTGACAATGTAATTGTCTGTTACACTTTTCTAGCGAAAGCCACCCAAAGCGGCAATAGATGCAGATATGTAGCTTCTTATTTTTTAATATACCTAATGCACATTTTCCAACTTAACATGAGAACCTGTGAAGTTCCTTTATACATATTAATAGGACCTCCTGGTTCTTATCCATATTTAGCCCATGGAGGTTCACTGGATGACTTTGGGCTCGTCACTTTCTCCCAGACCAACCTACCTCACAGGGTTGTTGTCATGGGAAATAACAGAAGGAGAGAAGACTATGCATGCCAACTCCTGTTCAAAAGATGGGAGATGGTAGAGGTAGGTATGTAGGTAAGTAGGTAGATGATAGACAAACAGACAGACAGATAGACAGAGATGACACTATAATTCAATTAACAATGCCATATTACAAAATTAAAGCTTCTGGCAAGATCGCGGACTACTAAATTCCACACCGAGTATTGAATTTCACCACCTAGCAGATGATAAAACTCTGTCCCAGTTGCAGACAAAACTTACATCAGCTCAGGTGACTAGACCAGGAATTGAGAACATGACCCAAGTCAACCATAAACTGTTGTTCAGGCTCTAGAGTAGAGGTCTCAATTCTTTTTGACAGAATAATTAGCTGGCTTGAAGAAAGCATAGTGTAGGTAGCCTGTTAGAACAGCCAAAGATTAGCAAAGTTTAACTGCAACATAAATCCATTGTGGTAGTGAACAGGATGTGAAGCATTGCATATCCACATAGATTTTTCTCTACAGTATCCAGAACATGCTTTGTTGGGAAGCTTCACTTATCCACTCCACTCACCAATTGGGTACAGGATATGGGCATACTATACCCATAAGTATCATTCTGAGATGAAGCAGAAGACTTTTAACAGGCTAGAGAGAAACAAACTTGGAATTCTGAGAGCGTTTTGTGAGCATTTTTTTTCTGTCATGGGTACACTTCACAAACTGGTTGCCATGATGGATCACATCAGTCACAAAATAGAGGTTATATTTTTCACCATCTTTCCTACCGAATGTTTATCTGTACAATTTAGCACCATCTTTTTTTCTTTTTCTGAGCAGGTGGCAATCACTTTTATTTTTAAAAAAATTCCAAGAGGCATTCTTGGAAATAAAATTATGTTGGAGCCTGCCACCTTGCTTTGCAACATGTCAGATTCCCATTTAACTTCCATTTAAGTAAAATAATATTTTTTTTAAAAAAAATCAGCTGTATAGGAGCCTGATGAGGAAAGTAGACACCATCTCTGGAATAGGCTTTGTATTTAAAATTGACAGGCCTCTTGGAAAGACACATCCTTTATTTGGGAAGTTTACAGATGATATGTTATATAAGAAAAATGATTACACCATTGCTTCTGAATATTTTCCTTGTCTCATTCTGACATAAGGGATAAGGCTCCCTCCTGCCTAACAACACAATCCAACTACATTTGTACAAGAAAGACTGTCATATGAAAAAAATTCTAAAAGGGAAAAAAACAATCAGATGAGTTTGTGGTTGAGTTGAGGAAGGTAAGCATTAGCAGAAAAAGGAAACCTGCCAAGAGGTAGACCCATTTCTATGGGCATCAAGTAAGTGTTTGTGAGGTATACCCATGTAGCAGTTTCAACCTTTGACCTGCACAGAAATGTCACCTATCAAATAACCCAGGACTTCTCTCTTGTCTGAACTAAGCTTTAATGTGTTTACCCTTTTTTGAGCTATTATAAACACAAGGTATCCATTCAGAAATTGGAACAACTTTATTGGATTTCAGTGGGAAAAAGAAAGATAACTGGGTGTAATCACCATATGAATGGCTGCAAACTCTCCAAGTGATTTCAACTATATATGTTAAATTGCCTGAAGATAAGATGGAACAGCAGAATCAACAGGGAGAAGCATTTGCTGTCCAGTTCTGAATATGAATCATTTACTAATATGTCCAAAACAATCTCCGACACACAACTGTCAATCAGATTGAATCATCAATCACATGAGCATTATTCAGATTTTTTTTTTACAATTAGCAAGTAAATAAAGTAATAAAGATAATAAACAGGAAAATCACCATATCCATCTCAGAAGTTGTTTCCACCCCCTATTTTTTTTAAAAAATGTGGAAAGTAGTATCGACGGATCCAACTTCATTCCAAACTGCCATAAGTTTTAGTCTTGGAGAGGGAAGATTTAAAAGGGGAAATATTGTATATCTGATTGAATTCTCTAATACAATGATACCTCGGGGCTCATCATTAATTGGTTCCGGAATACACAATCAAGTACCAAAAACAATGAATGCCAAACAATTTTTTTCCACAAGGAATAAAGAAGTGAATCACAGCCAGCACTGACAAGTTCTAGTTCGTGAATTGAGTACCAAACAAACAATGAGTACCAGGACAAAATTTTCAAATCAAAATGCATTGAGTACCAAATGCGATGAGTTTCAAAGCAGTTGAGTACCAAGGTACCACTGTACTTGATGCATATACCATGCTAAGCCATGCCTTATTATCATAGTTAGTTGAATATGCCACATATTTTGATTTCTATTTTTATGTCATATAAAGCAGAAGTCTCCAACCTTGGTCCCTTTAAGGCTTGTGGACTTCAACTTCCAGAATTCATCAACCAGCTAAAGGGACCAAGGTTGGAGGTGAACGCATGATTTATCAACTACAATAATGTCAGTCCTCAATTTATTACCACAATTGAGCCAAAATTTCTGTTGCTAATTGAGATGCTTGTCAAGTGACTTTTGCCTCATTTTGTGGCCCTTCTTGCCACATTTGTGTAGTGAATCGCTTCAGTTGTTAAGTTAGTAACATGTGAATCTGAATTTTGATCATATTACCATTGTAACTTCCAACAGTCACTAAGCGAACTGTTATAAGTCAAGGACTACCTTTATTTGTTTTCATATAACATATTACACCAAAACCAAATAAATTGGACTTAAGGGTTAATGATGCATATTTTCTTTGTAATTAGGAAACAGTGGCTAATGCTCCCTCTCAATGTACCTCCATGAACACTAACCTCTGCTTATACATCTTTATATTTTGCCTCTAAGGATGCTGAGAATATTTGTAACTTTTCTTTTTAAAAAAGGAAGGAAAGAATGTGTGTACGATATTGTCAGGAAGCAAAATGTTATGGCACATACTGTACTTTTCTAATGAATACTATGCAAACAATGGAACAGTCTAATGACTTTTCCAGATCTATTTAATGGGACTTTGCCCATTCCAAAAAGCCAGAGGGGGCAGGCAGTTGTCCTGTGGACTTTCAAAAAAATTGTCTTACAGCAGAGCTATAAAAGGTTAGAGTTAGTATTCCGTCAAAGGAGCCAAGTGAAGTTGTTTGAGTCTTTCCTTCCTTTCATGAAAATAGATTGTTTTTTACTGAAAAAGGCAATCCCATTAAATTATGAAGGAGATTCAATTTTAGCCTTTATAAATGATGGACTGTTGTGCTTAAAAGTATCCAGAATGATGAGAAAATCCCTGACTATGACTAGTCAATTAACCACGTTGATTACCAGTGAGACTTGGAGCAAGCCTTTGAAATTAATATGCATTAAGGGGCTTTAGGTCGAGAAAATTAGTTTTTGCATGTAAAATATATTGTACTTCCTTGTTTTCAAGACAGTAGCTAAACGACCTTAGCCAGTCAAGGCAACCACTGGCAGCAGAGCTCTGATATAGTTCAGTCTGAAGAACTAAAGCTTCTGACAAGGTAAAGGAATAAGTCAGGGCTTGACTTGGGTGAGCACAGCCTTGCATCGAGAAAAGCGGAGCTGGGCTTAAGGTGGGAGCTAAGGGGAAACTGAGAGTATTCTGTGGATTAGTGTTTCGCAACTTCAACCATTTTCAGATGTGTGGACTTCAGCTCCCAGAATTCTACAGTCAGCATGCTGCCTGGAGAATTCTGGGAGTTGAAGTCAACACATTTGAAAATTGCTCAAGTTAGGAGAAACTGCTATGGATTCTACTCATTTTGATGGAAGACTATTGGCCAAATGAGAAATCTTCATTAAAATCATTTTTCTTCTGTTTATAAAAGCAACATTTCAGCTATAATAGAAAGAGAGCATGTTAGCCTGACCCATTTACTTTTGACTGAATGCATAAATAGGTACAGTAGAAAAACCTCTGGTAACTAAGCCTACCAGATCTGAGTTACCAAACTCCTGATAACCCCTTGGCTGCCCTTTAGGCATCATCTGAATTTTTACAACTTGTATTCGGTAGCCTTTGTCTGATCAGCAGTGATGTGTCAAAATGGCTTTCAAGTGATCAGGCAATACTACTTAAATGAGAGAGTTCTGGATTTGGCTCTTTTTTAGATGCTTTTCAGAGGCCTAGTGTGGCACAGACTGGCAAGGAAAAAAATCAGCAAATTGCTTAAATGCCCTTATTCAAAAAGGTGAGCCACAAACAAGTAGCAGTGTAGCTGCCAGATTTTTACTTTTAATTTGCATTTTGTAGAGTCAGGTAAACAGACGTTCGGGTAAAACAGATGTATTTTCCTGGGATTCAGGACAAACATCAATGACTCTGGTATTAAGGCCCTCAGCAGCTTATATCATCTGTCTGAAGACACTATTAAATGTATACATGCTCTAAAAATTTAAGTTCTAAACATTTATCTATATTGATTTCTAATGTTTATTGTAACAAACTATATGCCAATGCATTTCTAGAGATACTGAGAAGCTTTCCATAGCAAAAGAATAAGATTAAAAGCAAAATGCAATTAGTACAGTTATAATCAATCTATCCAAAGTGCCATCATATTGGGGGTAGCATGATCTTACTCATCTCCAATGCCTTCATGAAGAGCCATGTTTTTACAGGTAGGAGGTGGTGGTCCAGATATGCAGGGGTAAGCTGTCCCAAAGGAGGAAGGTCATCACTGAGAAGGCTGGAGCCCAGAATCCCTGAAGATAGCAGCAGTAGAGTCAGAACATATACAGATCTAGCAAGCATCCTAACTGAGCAATACTAAACTACTAAGACAGAGTACTATGTATGAAATGGGAAGAGCAGTAGGTAAAGAGAATGACAGAATTGTCCATATGGCTGCTGATGTCCTACTTGATGCCATCATCACGTGAAATGTCCTCAGTAACATTGTCATCAATCATGGGTGATAATGTCACTGATACCATACTTCACTCCACTCTCTTTTTGGAGACACAGGGGAAGAGGTTAGTACCTTATACTTACTAAAGGCAGTAGGCGCTTCCTAGCAGTAGATATTCAGCATTTCTTGACTTATCATCCTGTGAAACCCCAATCTGAAAATAGGGTTTATGGAAGGAGCAAGTTTATTTCCTCATTCCCTTCTCTCAGAATTCTGCTTACATTTCCTTCAACTGAGAGTAAGAGGGAAAAGAAATGAGTGAGATAAATGTCTGCATACTGAGACATATTGGGACCACAGAGATTACCCCTCTGGAATATTTTCTGGATTATACAGAGATTGTCCTTCTCAGTCTGGGCCTCCAGGAGTGATGTATGCACCATAGCATTTTGAAGATAATCAGAAGCCTGAAAATTATGGGCACAAGGTAGAGTGATCACTGGAGTGCCAATTAATTTAAATTGCTCATGAGGCTAAATCACATGAGATGACCAGGATCCCGATGTTTACACGACCATCTTTTCTCATGTGATCCTGCTCAAATAATATATGAGACCATTCTCTTCCCCAAAGTATAGTGGATCTGACAAGACAAGTTCCTTTAAAGCTGGAATTTATGTGTAATTCTTTTCCAAGAAAACTTTGTCTGCTACATTAATGCCCTTTCACTGTCAAAACCTTGTCTCTTCCAAGCTTTTGCTAGGATTGCATCTAAGATACATCTGAACTGATGATTTAATGAAGTGATGACACCAAAAGCAACTCCATTAAGAAATAAATCCCACTGTTTCCCAATCAGGTGCCCTCTATATGTTATATGACTATAACCCAAAACTCCCTAGGCAACATGGCTATATGCTAGTCAGGATTGTGGAGCTGTAGTCCCAACAGAATTAAAAGATGCCAAGGAGAAGGTGGTTGATGCGAAGCACTGCAACCTAATTACTTCATTTGTACTACCCAGTGCCAGCCCTGGTATCTTTATGAGTGTTACAAATTGTCTTGGGAGTTTTTTGAACAAAAGGGAGGCAATTAAAATGTTTTAGATAGACTGCACTGAACATTTTGAATTTCCCTAAATTTTTACTGTCTGAACCGGCTGTTTAATAAGCCCCTGAGCAGTAACATGAGCACCGTGAGCTTTGTTTAATATACACAACATGCAAAACCTTATTTCTGCAAATGTTGTCAAGAAGCTGATCCAGTGGAAGGAGGCTCTTTTTACATGGTTCACAGCTCCAGAGGAGCCGATGTGGAAAAGCATCCATATCTCCTGGAATGTTTGTCCTATGACATTTCCAGACTTCTAAAGATACAGCATGCACACCTCTGCTGATTTGTTTTGCTTATTGCTTTTTAAGCCTAACTTCAGAAGACATCTAACTGCAGATTTTGATGAAGCAGAGCAAAATCATCTCTTACACACACCCTTTTCTATTTTTTTTTATGATGATGCTGTTCTGATGTCATCTTTCTTGGTGGATCTAATCTGCAGAAAGAAAGTCCTCTGCAATAAAATAAGGTTTTCTTTCTTTAAAAAAATATAGCGTAATATTGTTCCTAAAAAGGATATGTATAAGAGTATTAGAATGAATGGTCCATCTTCTGAGGCAGCAAGCTAATGCTGTATGTGCATATATGTATGGAAAAAGTCTGGCACACATGTATGACAAAAATTTGAATCAGGTTTGCACCATATGATTTACAAACATATCATTTCTCTTCAACCCTTGCATCACATGTGGGGACTATAATCACTACTTCCAGCATTATAGTTTGCAGAATGTTGATGATGGGAAATGTGGCTCCATTCAGTCTAATTAATTTAGAGGATGGTATATGTGTGTGCGTGTGCGCGCATGTCTCTGTGTGTGTCTATATGTTCACACACATACTCCTAGCACTTTGATGAAGAGCTAGAAGAAATGGCTACAACTGGCCACTTTCTACATGCTACTATGAAATAGCTCACAAAATAATATAATTGTTTCCTTTTTAAATATAAGCAAAACTTGCCAGAATGTGGACAAGCTATGTTAAATATATTTATCAAAAAAAACCAGAGTGGTTGAAAACTCTTAATCCACCATGAAAAATCATGGTTAAATTCTGATGCGACAATGATTTCCATCAGACCAAGTGCGAATGTAGGTGCAAATCAGCTTTCTTACGATTAAAATCGTGATTTTCTTCCCCCGCCCGCTCTTCTTCAAATTAAGGTTAAAAAGCCATAATCTTTTATTTATAAAATCAAATCAAAGATTTTATATGAAAGGTAGCCACAAGGAGGCACCCGAGCAGCTCTGTGCCTAATAGAGAACGCGCGGGCACATACGCACACGCTCTCCGCTTGCTCAGTGTAGGAGATTCCCCAGCTTTAGTCGCTACGCTACATCGTTCCTAGAAGTTCAGATAAGCACAGGGAGAAGCGGAATGAAAGGCGAAAACACCAAGCCTGCTTGGATCGAGCTCAGGATTCCGTTCCACAGCTGGTTGTCTTACCTGGATCCTGAAGGAGGGTCGAAAAATCACACACCCCTTTCCCGCCCCCTCCGGAAAATCCAGACACCGTGGCCCTTCGAAAGCTCTCCCCCTCGGAGCTTCCCACTCCCTTCTAAAGATCGCCGAGGCTGCGATCCTGGGCTGGCTGAACCAGCCACAAGGCCCGCGGGGGATTCCGTCTGAGTAGCCAGAGCTGTCTCGGGTTGCGGCGCGACTCCATTGCCCCGCGACTGCTCCTTCTGCAGGACTCCCAGCGATCAAAGATGTGCAGCCCCGGTCACTGCGATTTTCCACGCATTTCCTCGGAAGTAAGCGGCTCCCAGGGAATACTGTCCGAGGGGCTGGCTTGCTTCTGAGTAAATACCAGATCAGGTACACGTCTGTATAGGTGGGGGCTGAGGGAATGGAGAGAAAAAAGAGTTTGTCCTCAGATGCAACTTTCACCGATGCGGGAAAGTTGCACCAGCTCGTTCACACAGCAGCCTAGCGCCTCCGACGCCTTTCTGCAACAGTCACGGGCTTTCTGAAGCGCGGGCCCTCGGAGAGCCCAGTGTGCTCGCCCCATTCGTCTGTTCACACGCGCGGGGCAGAGGGAAGATGGGACTCACCTGATGTCGCCTCTTGCCTCCAGCCACCAGTTTCCTCGGTCCTCCGGAGACCTGCAGCCCAAGGGGCGAAGAAACAAGGCGAATGGATGGAAGGGGCGTCTTCAGAATCCGCCACGCTCCCCGTCCAAGCAACAGGCATTGCGGCTTTTCTCCCTTTCCTCCCCCTCCCGCCCTCTCTTTTTTGTTATCCCTTGAATCCGCAGGCTCCGGAGCCTCTCGAAACCCGACATCGGCGACCCCAGCCCTCCGCAAGGAGCCCCATCACGCCCTGGCAAGGCGCGGGAAATTTGCCAGGTGATCACCGCCACGCGTGTCAAGGTTGGACTCTGCGAATGTCTGCGGACGGTGGACACTACCGGGTCCCCTTGGTCAGCATGTGGGCGGCTTAGGCGAAATCGCGGCGGAGGGAGTGAGAAAGTCGCGGTTTCCGCGGGGTAGAAGGTAGATGTGTGCTGCTCAGTGGAAGAACCAGCGCGCGCGTGTGTGTGTGTGTGTGTGTGTGTGTGCGCGCGCGCGCGCTCGTCCTCCCGCCACTGGGCGTTTGAGTTAGTGTGGGTTTCCCCATTTGCTGAGAACGACAGCTTTCCTTTGGGGATTGAAAACCGCGCCTGGCACCAGAGCGAAAGAGCGACAGCCCGCCCCCACACACAGAGAAACAGACGCAAATGCACAGACATCGCCGCGCAACTAGAATTTTGTCCTTAGCTGGAAGAAATTGCCTCCTGGAGTAGGAGAGGATGGTAACAACAGAGAGGGAAACCCGAGGCATCCGGAAGGCATAATTGTTAAAGCGCGCGCGCGCGAGAGAGAGAGAGAGCGAGAGAGCGCACCCGGACCCAGAATGTTCTTGGGAGGGCAAAGCGCCAACATTCCTGGGGACAAATGAACCATAGGCATGTTGGGACGAATGTCCCCACCCTTTCCCCCCTACACATATGTAGCCATCACCCAAATAAAAGCACCCAAGTCAGCAGGGTTTGGAGCTCATGAACATTATTTTTAGGCTGAATGTGAACCTGGCAGCCCCAGACTGGAGAAGAAGGCTACAGTATCCCAAGCACACATTTTACAGAGATAAATTCAGTCTGCTGCAACATATATAGAGGGAATGGATAATGAAATAGAGAAGAGGTAAAAACTTTCCCCCTTTTCTTGAAAGGCAGACTCAAGAGAGAGAGAGAAATGGGTTGAATAATCCAATGGCAGGGATGGAGGCTTAGAGAGAGAGAGAGAAAGCAGAGCTATTCCACACCAATCTTTGTATAAGGAGGAGCTTCCATGCTGTTGTTGTTTGCCTAATTGAACAGTGCTTGCAATTAGTAGAACATTTTTATAGACTAGAGGAGGAGAATTTGAGCCCAACTAGACCCTACTACTTTTCAAAAGTGTATGTACATATAAAAGATAGCTATTAAAGATGGCAAGGCATGTATATCTCAGCTTTTTAAGAGTCCTACTATATTGGCATTCCTGGTTATAAGATTCTTGTTCTCAAAGATACATTTGAAAATGTGAGAAAATATGGAATCATTTACCACAGCAAGCAGAAAAACTGAAAGTGATGGCCAGCTATGCTTGATCTTTTTAAAAATAAATACACAATATACTAAGAAACAGAATGAAGCACAAGAGAACCATGTAGAGTTTTTGTATGCTATAGCCTGGCACCCAGCCATCTCCAGAGGTCACCCCTTGGAGTAAGGTTATTGCCCAGCAAAAGGCATTAAAATCGACAGTTGGGTTTGTTAGGGTTGGATCTAGCCCATTAACTGAATTAGACTCAGTAGGTTTCTGTAACTGTTCTTTTATTTTCATAGAAC
>JANHFO010004036.1:67530-77632 GCA_032468095.1 Pareas carinatus
GCTTTATCAAATTCTGTTTGTTCTTTGTATAGGCCTGGTTGTATTTTGTCTTTGTCAAATCTGGATTTAATATTCATTTATGCCCACCAAGTTAGTTCTAATCCCTGATTTTTCCTACTTGTGATTGTTACTGCTAGTCTAGCATGAACTAGTTGATCATTCTAGTGATTGTCTTTTGGATAGCTTAGTTTCACTTGATGATTAGGACATTCATTTTTATTTTGGGACACAAATTAAGCTGCCCAGAAGCTTAGCCTGATTTTATTCTCAGCATTTGACAATTCTTCAAATGCTATCTCCTTACAAGTGATATAGAAAGCCTGGTTAGTATGGGTTTTGAATATTGGATATATCCCTTACATAACTATCCAAAAATTCAGCTTACTTGAGGACACTGTTTTGAAAGTAGAGTAGCCAATTTACCAGACATTGCCTCTGTGGCGCTTCAAGAGAAGGATGCTCTCAGTTCAGGTGCCTGGTTATGGAATTTCCTTGCTGAACATTTGTCATTGCTGCCAAAGTTTGTTAACTTGAGGTGCCAACTAAAGAATGACCTTTTGACTTTGGCTGAACTTATATTGAGGAAGGCTTCTCTTTCGAATTAAGATTGAATTTAAAACAGCTGCATTAAATTATGACAAAATATTCTACTTCAGCTAAGGCAGTTGAACTGGTCCTTCAAACAAAAACTAAGATTTCTTGAAATCAAAGTGTACTGAGTGGGGGGCAGGTAGAGGTTTTTCTTTAAAGTATTTGCTCAACAAATAAGAATGTCAAGTATCAAAAGTTTCAGTTTCTGGCTAAAGTAAGCTCTTGAATATTCAATCTGGATATTCTTGACTTTTGTAGCACTTAGTTGGAACTCAAGTTGTGCAACTTAACAAATGCAAGGCTAAAATATTTGGCCAAAATATTTAATATGGATGCAAAGAGACCAGATAAACAGGATGTTAAAAAGACTTTTATCCTATGAGTTGCATTTATATTATACAACTCACCAGCTCTGCTCTGATTTGCAAAGTGACTTGATAACTTCAGAAACTATGTGATGCAGGGATCACCCTTGATATAGCCTCAGTTCCAAATCACTTTATGGAGGGAGGGCACTCCTTTTAAGATAGAGCAAGAATGAGAAAAAGGGCTGTAGTTTTCTTGCTTACATCAGAATAAGATAAAAATACAGGCAAACTTGAGTTATATAAAAATTATGAAATACAAGATGTTT
Source organism: Pareas carinatus (assembly GCA_032468095.1). Lineage (NCBI taxonomy): Eukaryota > Metazoa > Chordata > Lepidosauria > Squamata > Pareidae > Pareas > Pareas carinatus. The sequence goes on from JANHFO010004036.1 coordinate 68,756, forward strand.
CTTAGAATTACCTCTTGCACCTTTAACATGTTTGTTTGTTGTCAATGACTGCACATATTAATTGGGAACACAGTGAAACAAGATTTGCATCATTAATAATCTCTTAATGGAAAATCCCCAAACTAAATTTAAATAGATAGGATCAGGGCTCTTTTGGCAAATCTACTTCCCAATGCAGATTTATGTCTTCTAGAACCTTTTAATGTTAATATTAGAGTTCTAGAACCTTTTAATGTTATCCTTCATTTATGTCTTGCCACATGGACTTCAACAAAAGGCAAATCCTATTAAAATGTTCAGGGATATTGATTGCATTTTTGTTTGCAAGTTAAACCTAAACATATCCAGCATTACACTGTAAAATCTCCATGAGGAAGTTGCTTCTCTCTGAAAGTAGCCCTGCTTCTAACTCCCTGCATCGAAATCTGAAATGGATGCTGAAAAGGTTGTCCTGGGGTTTAAAACCTTGGTGAAAGTCTGGACCAACCTTTTAAAAACTCTGAACAGACACAGAATGTACCAGATTCCATACTCTTGCATTTCTTATTGGATCTTTGTAACATTTCCCTTGTATGAAGAAAATGGAATGAACAAATGCACTACTTAAGAGGAGAATAAACTATTTTTCACCATTTAGTTTAGGTTTCCGGCCTCCTCTGGCTGGTACTCACTGAAAATAAACAAAGTAACTTTAAGCAAAGTTAAATACTATAATGAGTGCAGTTCTCATCCCATTATTTTACGTAGCTGCAAATGCAACATTTAACAAAACTGATTTTAAAATAATCTAAAAAAGAACCATAAGCTAACCTTTAAGTACTTAAAATCTACGAGTATTGTGTAGTATTCTACTTCAAAGACATGAATTTATAATGCATGGAAAATTGAAAGAGCAAAAAGAATGTGATGATTTGGTCATTCCAGGGATAGTTTACTTCCAGTCCAAAAGATTAATTTCTGAAAAATTGCCTGACCTTCCCCAGATCAATGTGGTAATGGGGGGAGGGGTGGAGAAAGCATGTTAGTTCTTTCAGTACATTACATTCTTGGGGAATAGATATTGCATATACATTGGCAGGTCATCTGCCATTCTTTTTTCCTAAAAGAACTATTTATTAATAGCACTGATGATGATGATGATGATGATGATGATGATGATTATATGATGATGATGATGATGATGATGATGATTTTATTTGTATCCCGCCCTTCTCCCGAAGGATGATGATACCTAGTTTGAGTAATGAAATGTCTGCAAGAAAAAACCAAGCTCAAAGATCACCAAGGACCCGATTAATTTATCAAAAATTTCCCCTTTCCAAATCTGCCCACTGAAGCCAGACCATAGCACACCACAAGCAAAAATATAAGCATGGGGGAAGGTGGTTTAAAGGTACAATCTAAAGAGAGTGACAGTGATATGATATATTGTTTCTCCTATGAATACACCTTTTCTCCCCATTGTCATTTCTAATTAGCTACACTAAAGTCTTAATAGAAGAAACACCTCTGCTTCAGGATTTGACTAAAAGGTTGAATGAAATCCCAAAGGAAGTGTAAACAACTTAGCACAAACATCTGCACAGGAGATAATCCCAAACTCCATGTTTTCTCCAACAAACCTTGATAATATACCCCAGCCCCCCAGGAAATGATGCTACTGTATCCTCACATTATTTTCCCCACCTGCTTTTAAAACCTTGATAACAAATATTTCCATAGACAATATTACGGTATTTTCTCATTATTTCCCCACCTGTTTTGAAAAATAATTTTCAACTTCAATTATTTGTACTAGAGGAAGCTAGTTAATGAATGCCTTTACCACAGCAGAGTCCTAATGATAGTAATAATCTCCAATGTTTTTTCCCTGTCATTAGATACGGTTGCTTGGGATTAACTACTATCTTTTTAAAAAAAAATTAAAGTTGAACACAACTTCTCATCTCTCAGCATTGATCTCATTGGAGCAAAAAAGAAAAGTTGTAAAAGGAAAGAGTGGCATTTTAATTGTGTGCACTGAATTCTTTCCAATGGCCTTTTAAGTTTTGCTAATAGAATATTAGTAGGTCTTCTAAGTGGAAAGACATTTGCAAAGCTTTTCATAAAATTAGCCATAATGCTGGGCCTCCTCTCTAAACGTTATTTAACCCAGCTGTTTCCATTGTTGCAATTCTGTAAGACCATTCAAGGATCCAAGTTAAGGTTTATCATTTGTATCCCAAATATGTTGCCTCCCATGTGTGGTTGACATCAGATTCCATCATTCCTTGCCAGCATAGTTAATTGGGTGTGAACATCCAGAATTGCTCAAAGACACTAAGTTGAGAAAGGAAATGCTAAACTTTGGATCAGATTCAGGGTCATGGCAGGATGTTTTCATCTTTGAGATAAATAAACAAATGTTCTCCCCTTTGAAGAAAAAAAATCAAGTGCATTGTACCCTTGGCACATGCTATATTTTGACTATCTAAAGCAATGTCATAAGCACCTTTTCTGCTTTCCTTGCAGTAATGAATTATGTAACTAATAAATGATTGCCCTTTTGGGTTGGCCAGTGAGTTGTTTATACAGTTTTCAGAGGGAGTGTGGTGTCACTTGAGTGAAATGGATTTAAAATAAAGAATTACCTTAGTAAATATAAAGACGGAGAGAGGTCCAATTTAAATAGCAAAATAGAACTGTGGAAAAGGAATGCTAAATACTACTTGACATATTTTGTCTAGCAGATCTCATTTTTGTTATCTCATAGTTGAGGTAAAAAGCTATGCAGGGATATTTTTTTTAATTTTCACAGTACATGCTCTGTTTCTCTGAGAAATCACTTTGCCTCTTCCCTTACTCTTTTTTTTCTGTTTAAATAGAATTGTTGCTGTCACATCTAGTTCTTTCTGCCAGAGAGGTAAGCAAAGATGCAAGTTTGTGAACTTATGGATTTACTTAAATAATTGGCGGAAAACTTGAGTTAATTAGGATTGTGGAACCATGCTATAAAACATTAACAAGAATTCAATCCAAATACTCCTCTCTTTATATTAGTACACCTCAAATTACAACCATTTGTTTAATAACTGTTCAAAGTTACTATGGCACTGAAAAGAGTGACTTATAACTGGTTCTCACACTTACATTCATAGTAGCGTCCCCACAGTCACATGATCAAAATTTGGGTGCTTGGCAACTGGCATGTATTTAAGATGGTTGTAGTGTCCAGGGTCATGTAATCGCCACTTGTGACCTTCCCAGCAACTTCCAACAAGAAGTCAGTGAGGGAGAGGGGAGAGAAGTATTTCTCAAACACCACATTTCACTTAACAGCTGCAGTGATTTGCTTAACAACCACCACAAAAAAGTCATAAATTGGATGTGATTCAACAACTGCATTGCTTACCAACAGATTTTTGGTTCCAATTGTGGTCGTAAGTCAAGGACTGCCTATATCAGTAATGGCGAACCTATGGCATGCATGCCACAGCCAGCATGCAAAGCCCTCTCTGCTGGCAGGCGCGCCAAGTCGCCCCAGAGCTGAGCATGCTCAGAAAGGAATAGTGGTGCCAGGTGATGTCATGGGGCCATGCACATGCTCAGAAAGAGAATTGTGCTGGGTGATGTCACTGGGCAATGCGAATGCTCAGAAAGAATAGCGGTGCCAGGCAATGACATCACGAGCTGTGACTCATTAGCAACGACCCGTCTGGGCACTCAGTGTCTAAAAGTTTAGCCGTCACTGACCTATATCAGTACTCTGGATTTTGCACCCTGTGGCAAATGGAAACTCTGCTAAAAGAAAAAAAACTTCCAACTGGCCATGGAAATGTAGAGTTTACATTTTTCTTCTTTGCACTGACCTGTGTTGTTTATTCAGTACGGTGTTGCAATCATTAGTCAAATTCTACTTGTATACTTTTAAAGACTTTATAATACTCTTTCATGAAAGAATTTATTTTATTTTTTTAAAATTTATATACCGCCCCTCTCCCGAGGGACTCCCGAGGGAGTTTGATTTCTATAGCTTGCCTTTTTCCTATCCTTTAAACAAATAACTCAGCAATTCCTGAAGTTTCCAAATTTTTATAGACGTTACCACTACAGAGAAATCTACTATGACAGTATCTCCTAATGTGGTGGAGGGGAGTTCCTTGGATAAATATATGGTTATTTAGTCATAATTCAAATTAGAGAAAAAGAGAATTGACTCTGCATACTTCTGGAATTTTTGTCCTTGGGAAAAATCTATCTCTCTGGAACCCTGTTCCTATTTTTTCATAGTTAATAAATCAACAAAAATACTTCTCACAGTCAAAAAGCCATATACATTTTTATCAACTAATTTTTCCGTTGGATAAAAATTGAGGGGGGGAAATCACTAGACGAACCTGAACTGGAAATAGGCCTAAAGAATTAGATTGTTTTTTTAAAAAATTTAAAAAATAAAGTTACCATCTGAATGAACCTTTAGATTTGAAATCTCACAGGGCAAAGATACATATGAAGAAATGTATCCTACTGTTAAATAAATAAAACATGACAAAAGGTACATGCTGAGAAAATCCAACTTAGCCCACTAATATCTCAGAAGTTGAAGTTCTATAAAGAGGTCCAGAAAATGAGCTTTGAGTTCCAACCCAGCTGTGCAGATACCAGTTTTTTGATGAACCAGATATTTGAAATCTGAAGTTACAGTAAGCTTGAAAGACAGAGCAGCTATAGTAGAAAGCATTTTCACTTGTAACATACCCACCCTCCCCTTTTATTAACTGTTAGGACAAAAGAGTAAGCAAAACTGAAGATGCCTGGAACACACCAGGACCAACCCTATTTAAAGTGGAGCATTTAAGAGCCATGGACCATGTCATTCAGAAGATCTGATTGCAATCCATTAGTCACAGAAGCAAATAGAAACTGTTGGGGGATAGGGGGAAGTGAGGAGAATCTCTCAGAAGAATGTATGCAATGCACATGCCAAGAAAAAAATGTAACCTGCAGTTTTATTGCATGTTAACTTAGATAAGTGTTAATCTCCATTTATAGGGATATTGTCAAAATTGCAATGAAAAAGATTTGAATAGTTCAAAATAGCCCCAGCCCAATAATAGAGCATGTACTTTGAATGCAAAATATCTTTGGTTCAACTCCTAAAATCCTAAGCATCTGTCTCTTGCTTTAGTAATGGGCAGATGTGATGGTAGTCTGTTTACCTGTTTATTACGTGACAAGTAACACATCAATCAGTGTCTCTGGCTCTCACAAATTAAATCTCAAAAGGGGAATAAATGTGCTTTGACTCTAAAATTGCCAGTGCATCAGGTTAAGTTCCTTTCATAATCATCTATCCAATTAGCTCTTATTATTATGTGGCATCAAGTCATTTTTGAGTCCTAGCAAACACATATTTTCTCCACAATCTTTTGCATCTATCTGAGAGTAAGTACAAATCACATTGTAAGATTTTGTTTTGTAAAATACTTTAGGAAAAAATAGTGTTCAGCTTAATGAAAGACAAACTTGATATGCTGCAATTGTCTTATTCTTTTTCTTTAGTCCTTATATGCTTGCTTTGTTTTCTCCAAATAAATAGTTGGCACAATCAGGCCCAAGTTGAAACAAAACTCTAATATGGGGACATGAAAGTCCTTGCTTTTAACAAGTTCTGCATTCTTCATATTCATTCAGTTAGAGTGTTGAAGCAAATTGCAATGCAAGGGGTAACCATTTGGATCACAACAGATGCAATAGAACAAAGTGTTAAAGTTTCCCTTCCACTTCAGGGTCTTATGTCAGAGTCTCTGTTGGCCCTGCCTGGTGTGAGATGTTAATAATTCAGTATTTACTTTAGCCTTCAGGCAACCTGTTTCAGAACCCAATGCAAAGCATAATGTGCTAGTGTTGAATTAATTAATACAGAGAAACAGATGAAGGGACATACAGAATGCACATGTGAATTTGCTAAATTATTTTTTCATTGTGAGAAGCACAGGAGTTCCAAATACACAGTGATTACATTGCATCTGGTTGATGATGACCCTCTTCCCTGCCACAGACATATTTAAACCATTTTGTTTCTATTCTTGTTGAACTTGCTGAACTTGTGTTCAGCTTTGCTTTATCTTGATTTTTTGCAGTAGTCTCACTGCACATCTAGAAAACAGCCTCCATGATGTTATAGTTTTCTACTTCTGTGTATTCACACCACCCAGGATCACTCAACTCCTTTACCCTTTAGTTGGAAATGATACATGGGTTCCTCAGGGCACTTCCACAACACACCATTTCTATTCCCCAGATGTTTAAGGTCATCCTACATTCATCAAAGCAATCCCCCCAAAATTTTTTTGCTAAGTATTTTTTTTATTTTCCAACATACAAACATTTAACATCTACAATAATAACCATTTAAAAACATAAATAAACCACTAAAACACATTTAAAAAATCAGTACATAAATAAGAACAATAAAAACTCATATATGAGAGGTAAGCAACTTACATATCATATAATATTCTTCCATTTACATTAATCAATTTATCATCTTTAGTTCATTTCTATCTAATTTCTATTTTCCATTAATCTCTACTTTCTATTCATTCCAATTCATTAATTGCTTTCCCCCCTTTTAAAAACAAATACACAAACCACAAAATCTAACAAACAAACAAGCAACTAAAAATAAAATAAAATAACATATCAAAGATAGATTTTCATTCAATATATCTTTCAAATTTTTACTCCATATTCAATCTTTCCAAATTCTTCATTTATCATTCACTTCCTTTTAACTTTAAATTCCTTAACCCTATAATCCTTTCCTTTCCTTTCTTCTATTTATTCTCTCTCCATACTAATCCTTCCTTCATTACTCCTACTTTTTCCCTTTACCCTTTCTAGTCTCTCTATTACCAATCTTCTTCCCTTTTCATATTTTTCAACTTACTATATACCTTCCTTCCAATTTAGCGAGGGGGCAGCCTTACAATAGCATACAGAAATAAAATAGTCACACATGATGCCCATGAATCGCTGTAAATTTGCAAGGAATAGCATAAAGCAATAAGTGCTCTCCAGCTGAGTAACAAGAGACCAAAAATGTTTTCCAATCATTTTCTTATCCATTGAACAATTACACATTCTGGAGCCATGAAAATCTCTCACTCCCACCACATATAAAAAGAAAACAAATTGTTAGGCACCTCACCTTTTTAGTTCACATTGTATACATTTGTTTGGCTGTTTAGAAAAAATGAGTTTTTCCTCTGCTTTTCAACTGCATTGCCATCTTTTCTCCTACATTTAAAAAACCTTTGCAAGCTATAATGAAATGGTAAATGTTATCATTTGAAGTCAGGGTCCTTACCTCTAATGCTAGCTGATGACCATATAGTAGGTATAGAAGAAGAGGTATTCTAACAAATGTTTTCAGACAGGCACCAGGAACTGGATCCTGAAGCTTGGAGCTAGAGTGAGGCAAGGAAATTAACTACTCAAAGGCTTCTCAAAAGAACTAGCAGCTTGACATCTGTTTCAAATAAATCATTGATTGGAGTGGGGGAGGAGAAGAAATGTTGATGTTTACATCTGATCCAAAATTGATGCCAAAGTTGAAGATTTCAAATGCTTTATGTTTTTTTCTTGGATCAAATGTCTGAGTATTGTTGTTTTAATGAAAGAATAGGTATATCTAAGCATAGTATCCTCTCAGTGTGGAACTACAATTCCATGTAACTGAGAGTGATGGGATTTGTAGACCCAGTGCAATTAAACAACAGAAGGTTGGGAAAGGTTGAATTTCATGCCTACTTCCTTTCTCTCCACTTTGGTGTGCAGATGCTTAAAGCAGTGCTCACATGCTCATCCCAGCGGTCAAAGTCTGCCTTGAAAAATATCAAGCATCAGTGAGACCTGTGAGTCTGCATCTTGAGGTTGATAGTAGAACTATTGTCTAATTCAGGTCCCCAAGCCCTGGGTCTGTTGACCAGCCATTCGCAGCAGCCGCGCAAATAAGTCAAGCCCCATCCACGGCATGCAGGCAGCATGCAATACCACAGCCTCTCCAGTCCACGAAAAAAGCTTTTTCCATGAAACCCTGGTGTCAAAAGGTTGGAGGCCATTGGCCTAACTGATAGGGAAGAAAGTAAATCGATAATATTTTTGGCATGGTGAAGTTGCATATTGTCTTTGATGTAGCTTTGTTACTCTGTGCTCCATTCCAGGTCTGCTGTGCCAGAAAGATGAATGTGGGCACAGCTCACAGCGAAGTGAACCCAAATACCCGAGTCATGAACAGCCGTGGCATCTGGCTTTCCTACGTCTTGGGAATTGGCCTACTGCATGTGATTTTGCTCAGCATTCCTTTCTTCAGTGTTCCTGTTGTCTGGACTCTAACCAACTTCATTCACAACATGGTATGAAGGTGCTCTTTGGCTTCAAAAACAGGTGTTTCTGCAACAGGCAGTGGAAGGAGCCAAAGTGGTGCTCTCTAAGTGAACAGAAAGGAATTGGGGAGCAATCGTATCAATGGTTACTGTAGTAAATTCAGGTGCAAATTCAGGCTACAGGTACACAGCCCTGTAGCCAATGAGTATAATCTTTTGTATCTGGAATCCATTCTCTGGATCTGAGTGCTTTCTTAGAAATCTCATCCTCCTCCTTAGATTCCTGGGTCAACTTTGAAACTAGCCATCCATTTCAGCTAAACAATTGCTGATGTAGGGCCCTAACTGATGTGCCTGCACCTATATTCTTTCAGTGTTCTCTAAATGACAATTCTAATTTAGGATTATGTGATGGCAAGGGCTAAGTATCTTATGTATGTATGTATGTATGTATGTATGTATGTATGGATGGATGGATGGATGGATGGATGGATGGATGGATGGATGG
>JANHFO010004037.1:35906-51833 GCA_032468095.1 Pareas carinatus
TCCAGTCTCAAAATCTGGCAGACTGTGCGATGAACAATAATAATAATAATAATAATAATAATAATAATAATAATAATTTTCCTAAAGAAATCAAACTTTCAGCAATGACCCTGTGATTGAACATAAGCAACTATATAGCTCCATTATAGTTGTGCCGACTTTTCCCTCTGTCCTTAATACCATTCATTCTTCTCTTTTTCTCTTTGCTTATGTTTCTAAGAAATTCAGTGTAACATTCAGTTATGCAACTAATCTACCCATTAACATTGTAAATATATAACACTCAAAGCTTCCATTTTATATGCTATAACTGATTCCTTTCTCATTCTATCATGGTACATCTAGTCTGATGCTAGACTATTTGCTGTAAAAACATAAAAGTTTTGTTTTGGAACTGATATACTACTGTATATTGATAAGTTTATTAAAGTCCTTTAAATGGTGTTTAAAATGATGCTTTTTCAGATCTTGGAGAAATGATCGTTTTTATTTGAATATGTCACTCTTCCTTGTGTTTCAATTTCCTTGGAAGCTGTCTTAATCTTTAACCTTTCTTTATCATTAAAGTTAAGTAGTTAAGAATGATGAATCTACCTGCCATGTTCTGGAAACACAACCTTTCTTTAGCATTTTATTAACTACACAACAACATTTCTTTGGAAAAATAAAAGATACATCCTTCATTTGAAACGATATGACAAAATTTAAAATTTATTTCAAAACATACTTTAGAGATTCCATAGTTTTTGAGGGGGAAAGCCATAGCGTTATTTGATAAATGTTAGTAATGTAGTGAAAAAGTCATCTTGAGTTGTACCATTTGAATTTTGTAGCCACACTATAAGTTACATATGCAACATTTTAAAGTGAGTGTCCTAACACACACACACACAAACACACACACACACACACAAAAAAAAATCAGGAGTTTTTTAAGAGCAGTCAGTGTGATCTAGTTATCATTTATCTAGAAATGTAAGTACATAAGATATATAGGAGAAAAATACAAATTAAATACGTTGCAGGATCTAATCTGGGTCAGTCACTGGGACCAGAGGTTTTGTCTTCCGAGCTTTCAGACTCGTGCAGGAGCCCATCTTCAGGGAATTTCTCTATAACACTGTCTGTGCTGCTTTGTGTGAGGTATTTATAATGACAATTGTTGGTAGCTTTTTAAATGTTGATTGGAGTGTGTTGATGGCTGGCTTTTAAGTTGTTAGCTCTCATTGGCTTCTGTTGCCTGGCCCTCACATTCTAAGTATTTGATAGACTAGTGGTAAATCAGCACTCCTGTTGATAGACAAGGGCCTGTTTCCCAGGCTTCAATCATTTCCCTGGCTGTTTTTGTGCCTATTCGTTCAACAATCTTAGTAGCTGTACAGTTGAATGTGTGTCCTTGTTCATTTCAGTGGGAGGCTACCAATGAGTTTGGGTTTCCTTGTCTGACTGTTTGCTTGTGTTCTTGCAATACTTATTAGATTGACTCATCATCATCATCATCATCACCATTCTAGCCATTGTCCATCCACTGCAGGATGAAGGCTCTTCTGCATGTTTCCAACCAATGCGGTCTTGAGCTTTCCTTTGCTAGTTGGACCTGCAATATTGACTGATGTTGTCACTCCATCTTATTTTAGGTCTCTTTTGTGGCTGCTTTTTATCAAGTGAAATCCATTCTATGACTACCTTAGTCCATCTGCCATCAGTTCTTCTAGCTATGTGACCAGCCTATTTCCATTTCAGTTCTTTTACTCTTTTGATGAGATTGTATATTTTTGTTTGTTCTCCAATCCATTTTCAGGGTTTCTATCTTGTCTTGTGATGCGGAGCATGTATCTTTCCATGGATCTTTGCACCACTAATAGCTTTTGTATTGATTGTAAGGTTGGTGTCCATGTTTCGCTTCATTAGCTTGACTATTTTTATATTTACTTATGGGCAGGTCTTATTGATTCTAATAAATATGCATAGAACTGCTGTTGAAGTATTTTGAGATAATAAATAATTCCATGAGTCTGATACCTTATTCCCAAGCTGTTACAAATTCCTAGTATTAAAAAAAAAACCTCATAAAACTTGAATTTTACAAGCATCCTATAACATGATACCTAAATAAAGATTATGTCCCTTAATAATTTTGTGTTCTCAAACATTTTCGGATTGTTAACCTGCTGTAGTATTTTACTCTTGGAAATTTATTTATTTATTTATTTATTTATAATTTTTTAAGTTAAAGCATGTCAATAATGTTTTCTTTAGAAAGTATTTACTATTGCCTGAACCACACCTTATCTTACTAACAATCAGTTTGATAATTCAATTCTCGGTGCTGTGGATTTTTTTTAGTTAATAGACACGTAAACACACACACACACATCCATAGACACATATCCATATGCATAATATGTGTGCATGTATGTGTATGACTAAAATTATTTAATAAAAAGATCTATAAATCCTCAACATGCGAAAAAGGGGTATAGCTAATCACAACTGAAGTGACCGATTCAAAATGTTAACCATTGTATAATTAGGAAAATTGCATTAAAATCACTTTTATGCATTTTAGTAAGCAAAGTTGATTTATTTTGGAGAAAGTTAAACCATCAAAAGCATGTCAGAAGATTTCTTTTATAAGTAATTCCATTTAATTGGTATCATATAAATGCAATAAAATCAAATACCATTGATTTTTTTTAAAAAAAAACGCTCAATAACGGTCTTTTATTCTAGGGTTTTATTAAAAAGTCAGTGTTGCCATTCTGTTAAAAATTGCCTGTTGTGTTGACTTACTGTTTATGCTTATTATGAAAACAATTCCCTTCTCTCCATTCTAAAAATGTCATTCTATTGAAGACTATATCATAGAACAATGTGAACTGTCAAGAGCAAGATAATCAATACACAGAGAAAATAATTAAAACCTTCTTGTTCTGACATTAATTCTATTAGAATTTTGTCTGAAGTACATTATATTAATTTTCAATGTATAGAATAGGAATGGGATGTTGCAGATGTTGCAGAAATTCCTTCAGCTAATTTTAAAGAAAGCCAAGAATTGCATATAAGAAATCAATTCTACACTTCTCTTATAGTGTAATTCTTCAGGCATCCACAGGATAAAATATCTAATGGAGACATTGACCTAATGGAAGTCTTTTTTTTCCTCCTCTGCCTCTCATTACTTACTTTGGGCTTTCAGATCATGGCCTATTATGTTTTGGAAGATTCCAGAATTCTCTGGAGTCTTTTAAAATGAGGTGTTATGTTTGGATGACTAAAAAAACCCTGGAAGACTTCACTTTCTACTGAGTTAAAGCTAACAATTGATAAATTCAAGGTCAGCAATGCAGTTAGGATTTCAAGTTAAATTTATGATGGACTATAGAGATGTACAGTGCATTTAAATGGGGTAGTCTGCGATCTGTTCTCAAAATCTTAAAGTTGTCATGTCTTCTAGAAAAAAAAGGATGGCTGCTCTGTAGACTTTTCTGTCTGGTTTCCTCAGTATATGAACAAATAGCATTACTCCTTGGAGTGCCATGAAATTAAACAGTTGTACAGGCATGTAAATGCACAGACATATGAGAAAGACTTTGAAGCATCTAAACAAATTTCCCAGAAGATGTGGTTGCCTTAATGAGAATACTTAACTTGCAACAGGAAAACCTTGACATTCTTACTGATTATATCCACCACATTGTTCGGTGGAAAAGTAGCATTTCATTTCTTAAGAGAATGTAGTAGTAAGCCTGTGATAGTTCTGCTAACATACTCTCTGTTTGGCAGTATCTTCTGATTTTGAATAAATGTGCAAAGTTTAGTAGGCTTTTTCTTTCTCATGGATACTGCTGTTTCTATAAAAATAAAACACAATTGATTGCTCCTGCTGCTAAGGTATTGTTACCAGACCCCCAGCTAAAATCTTATCCACACTGCCTAGTTGCCAGCAGCTATTTTTGGAGAGTAGGACTGGATGGCATGGCTCTGTATTTACCTCCCTCCCATCACAGATGTGACCTCCAGGTTTATTTTTCTGCTACAGTTTTAAAGTATTTTCCAATCACCTTATGTTGTGTCAAGTACTTCCGTCCATTTTGGCTGGTGTGCTTTACTTCATTTACAGCATTTCACTGACTAATTTGCAGAGATAGAAACACCCCTTCAATTGAGTCAGTGATTTTCTTGGTCTTTAATTTGCACCCCTGGACTTACTACAAAAAAAAGCAGAGAAAAGAGGCTAGCTCATGGAAAGAAAAATAACTATCAAAAAGAAGAAAAAATTGTGTCAGGTTTTAAACCGGCAAGCTGCAAGGCAAGTATTAACAATGATTATGCTATAAGAGCTGTGCTGGTAGCTCTAGTCTAGGAGACACTGCAGACAATGAAATATTAAAAAAAGGAATTTTATTTTAAAACTAGGCGTTGCTTGTATGTATGCATATTTGATATTTTAACTGGAAAAAAAATCTATAAATGTCTATAAGAGACTTGCCCACAGGAAGGAAAATGATTGGTCATTACTTTCCTGGAAGAGGAAAGGTGGGAGGGCACAGCAGCACGGAAAGAGTCCAATGGGAGGATGTAGCAACTTGCTGTGCAGATTATATAAATTTGTAAACTGAAGTGGCTGAGTTCAAAAAGGATTTTCTTAAAATGGCTGAGAACAAAGCTGGCATGAGCAAAAGATAGGGACAACATATGGATATATATAGTCAAAGCATGTCATTCAAAATTCCTCTTATATTTTGTAATTGGACTTATTAAATTCTGTGGTGGGTGGCGCAGTGGTTAGAATGCAGTATTGCAAGCTAATTCTGCTGACTGTCAACAGTTCAATCCTAACTCAAGATTGACTCAGCCCGCTATCCTTCGGAGGTCAGTAAAATGAGGACCCAGATTGCTGGGGGTAATGGACTGATTCTGTAAAACACTTAGAGAAGACTGTAAAGCACTGTGAAGCGGTATATAAATCTAAGTGCTATTGCTATTGCTATTCCAACATGGGGAATTAAATTCCAAAAGTAGATGTTACTTTTTCACAGCTTAAAATAAATGCTACTATTCATTTAAGAATATGAGCTAAGCTAGATGCAAATACATTATTAGACACTAAATCTAAAATCTTATTGTTTTTCTTTTTTTAATAGTGGACAAAATGATTTTCATTGGGGCTTTACATGTAGAGAGGGACAGTTTAGTTCGTCCTTCCTTAGCTGTGAGCCTTAAAATCTGTATGTATAAATAGTTTTAATTTTAGTTTTAACTGCTCAGTTGGGTCCAACTCTTGGCGACTTTATAGGCAAGTGCTCCCCATGCTCCCCTGTCAAGCACAGCTTCTTTCCATTGTTGGATGTTCATCTTTATATCAACTTTGAAGGTATCAAGCCAGCATGTTCTTTATTTGCTCCTTCTTCTTGATCCACTAACCATTCCCATCATTGACTTCTCCAATATACACGCATACACACACACACACACACACACACACTAGTTATTATCTTTATGGACAAAAATGTAATATAGTAAGGTTTAGCTTTAGATATAATGAAGTTTTAATTTTGTTTTCTCTTAAGGACGTTGAAGGGATTAAAATATTAGTACATGCAGAATATTTGGCTATTGTTTCTGTCTGAAACAAATTGTTGAATGTTATCTTAACATATATATGGAAAATCTTTTTGGGTCAAATTGGAATGACAAATTTGCATAGAAATTTGCATAGAAATCCATAACTTTTTATTTCCTACCTCCAATATGTTTTGTTTTATTTGATTCTTCCAAGCTGAGTTTTTATTATTATTATTATTATTTCACACCTCTAACCAAATCTGAGCCCTCTACTGTCTGCATTTACAATATACAGTAACTCTGTGAACTTTTAGGGAAGGGCTGTCTTCACCCTCTCTCATTCACAAGATGTGGACTGAGTTGCCTTTTACTCCTCTGAAATGTAGCCTCCCCCATCCTGGGAATACACCTCTTTACCACATTCCATCATATAAATACGTATTATTAATCTTTTGGAAACACAGCACATATTTTACATGCATGAAATACTGCATTTCTCTGTAGGTCTTAGCCACGTTTGCGCTGAACAGATAGAGCTTAGAATTGCCTTATACTTCATAGACTGTATGTAAGGCAAAAATGTCAGTAACCTTTCTAGAAATTAAACTGCTAAAATTAAGTTGCAGGGGTTACTTCAGTCCTTTTAATGTCAAATGTTTTTTAGAATTTTTATAATTAAAAATTATCATTTTAGTACTATATTAGCACTAACAATAGCACTTAGACTTATAATAGCACTTCATAGTGCTTTCCAGTACTCTCTACATGGATTACAGAGTCAGCACGTTGCCCCCAAATGTAAAATGGGCTCTCATTTTACTGACCTAGGAAACATGGAAGGCTGAGTCAACTTTGAGTCAGTGAGACTCAGACTCCTGGCAGTGAGCTGAATTAGCCTGTAATACTGCATTCTAACCACCACTCTACAATTATTATTATTATTTTTATTGTTTGCGAATATGATTAAAGAGTGATAAGAGAAATATAAAACACAGAAATAGTAAAATTGAAATAAGCAAATAAGACCTCTGGGATGTAATGATATAACTTTCAAATATATCATAATGGTCATATAAGTCTTTCAAAATTGTTATTATTACTATTATTTTGGACAAATGGATTAGATTTACAGTATATGCCAGCTGTTCATGACTAAGTCAGAAAAACCATCACCAACATTCATTCTCCAACATTCCCCACGTGTTTTAGCAGTGTTACAACAGTAATACCAGCAATAATCCCAGAAGCAGCAGAAAAACCATCACATTGATTTAGAACTTTAGGGGCATAATTCATTCTGCTGAAATAAAACAAGATCCCCATTAGTTTCACACCTATGTGGATGGTGTGATTTGATCTAATGTTTGCCAAATCAAAACATCCCTTTGGAAGCTTGGCACAGCTCTACTGTACACAGAACAGTTTAGTTTAATTCATACTGCTTTATTCATTTATTTATTTAGCAAGATACTGCTGTTTTTACTTCATGAATCTGAGTGCTACACTGCGTTTTGCTGCAAAAAAATACTGAATCTTCCTGCAATGCTTTGACTGTATTTCAAGGCTTTCAGCTCTTAGAAGTCCTCTAGATAGTTGGCATATGCACTGAGGGGATTGTTTTGAAAAGACTGTCGCCCTGCCACAGGTATTCATCATACCAATGAATACATGAAAGACAATGACTGGGCGAAGCTCTGAAGATCCATACCATGCATTCTAAAAAGACAACTTGTTTCTTCTGGTATATTTGATTAAAAATGTAAAATATGTAAAAGGAATTCAAGGTCAGAGGAGTCACAAACACCACAGGTTTTTCAGGTTATTTGCAATTTGTGTCTGGAATACAAGCAACCATTTTTTCTTCTTCTTTAAGAAAAAGAAACAACATGGACAGTTTAATTCTTTTTGGATTGTTTGCCAGAAACTGAATGCTATCCAAAACTGGATGTTTTGAATAGCTCCATCTCTTGAGACCACCTAAGACAGTGATGGCGAACCTTTTCAAGCCCGAGTGCCCAAACTGCAACTCAAAAGCCACTTATGTATTGCAAAGTGCCAACATGGCAACCCTCCCCCCTGTCCCCTCCCCTGGTGACACCCCTGCACACACTCGCACCAGTGCCCCCCAACTTTTAAGGGCAAACTAGGTCAGTGGTTGCCACCTTTTTCGATCTCAGGCAAATTTTGAGCCCCAGCCCAGGCGACTTCGCTACGGAATCATACAACTAGATAAAAAAAGGCAAATGTTTTCCAGATTTCCCTGTGGAGGTTGGCGACCACTGTACTAAGGATTTTTTTTTTTTACTTTGCTGGGGCGACTCGTGTGCTGACAGAGCGAGCTCTTTGTGCCAGCAGTTAGTAAAAATTCTGTAGACTTGTATGCCTTCAGGTCTACACATAGTTTTTAGAAAGAAATATGCAAAACATCCAAAGTGATGGCAGATTGAGACCTACATGACATCATGAATTTTTTTGGAATTATCACTAAAACCATATAGCTGCAATGTGGGATTTTTGATCTGCATTTTTAGTTTTTATTGCCTTTACAATTCCTCCTCAATGAGATACTTTGTTCAATTAAAGAGTAATTGACAAAATGTATTGTTTTAAGGCAAACACAAAGAAATTCTATTTTATATTAACCATGGTTGATTGAACAAATGAATCTTGTACCAAGAAGTAGTAAGGTTCTTTGAAGTCCTTAGTACTTTCTAAGTTTGGTTGTTTTTATTTATTTATTTAATTGATTTATTAGATTTATGTGCTACCCACCTAATCTAGATTTCTTGTAGACATTTCATTAACCAACTAGGTAACATTTAGTACTGAAACATCTGCAAGTGAAAAGAACCAAGCTCAGAAAGCACTGAACCCACAGTTAAACCCTAAGCTAAAAATATTATCTTCTGTTTGCCTTTTTGTTTCTACATTTGGTTTAACTTTTATTAAGAACAAAGTTGCTCTAGCTAGGATCACCCAACACAGATTAGACCCCTAAAAAATGAAGTTGCCTGACATGAAGAAGACAATACATTATCTTTGAAGGTCTTGGAAAAGATATTCAGATATATCTATAGCTGCAAAGGTCAAAATCATTCAGGCAATGTTTTTTCTTTTGACACTTTATAGAAACAAAATTGGGACTATGAAGAAACTGACTAGGAAGAATATTGATGCTTTTGAACTTTGGTTTAGAGAAAACTCCTGAATATCTCATGACAGTCTAGAAAACAAATGGAATAATCAAGAGGTCTCACCCAAGGTGTAAATGGTCATACTTTGGAAATATTACATGAAGGTCTAGTTCTCTGGAGAAGGCTCTTTAGCTGGAAAAAGTAGGCCAAAAAAGAAGAAGGGAAAGACCAGCAGCAATGGGTGTAGACTGAGTTACGATTGCAATGAGTGCACCATTGGAAGATATGTCGGACCAGAATAAGAACAGATTATTGCTAAGAGTTGGCATCAACTTGATGGCACATAAGGTTCCTTTTCTGCTTACTTTCTTGACGACTGTTGCTGAGTAGTTGTGTATAAGGATTATACTTCAGAAAGAGGAAGGCTCTTTAAAAAGCTTCCTTCTGATTTTCCACAAGAGAATGATTGTAAAGGTTTGCAGTCGTACAAATGAGTACTAAATTGAATTTGCTTGGTAGATGTTGTGTGTGTTTGTATATTTGATCAAATATGCAAAGCTATTGCATACATTACAAGGTTGCTGTTCCATTCTGTTTGATTTGCAGAAGGGACGTTCAACTGTAGTTCAACACATCCATAGAAGGAAGTGAAACGAACAGCGAAAATTGATGGGAGTTTCTGCCATGAAAAAGTGTTAAACATTAGTTCACAAACTTCAAAAGCTAGTATTAAAAGTTTAATCTATGATGAACACAGATCTATAGAACAGCAAAGAAAAAAAGTAACATATTTGCATAGCAAAAGCTAATTGAGAATTTAGTTCATAAATACTGCAGTGGGGGTGATGCCTGCTTTAGGCTTGTAGCAAAGCAAAATAAAGGAATCCAGTTTCTTGTTTCTGTGTCCAACTTTTATTTTGCTTCAGTGAACACTCTGCATCATTACTCTGCTTACTATAATCTTTTTGTATATATATTTTTGTTAAGAATTTTCATTATAGTAATAAAGTTTTATACAAACTAAATGGAAAGAAAGAGAATAGAAAGGAATGGAAAGTACAAGAAAAAAAGAGAAAAGAAGTGGCTTCTAATCTTAATCGCGCACACACACAAAACCCTTGTCACATTATGGAATAGCAAATTTGGATTGCTTTATTGCTATCCCACTATTTGATAGTAAATACACTAACAAAACACACACATGCATACACAATCACCTTTGTGCTGTGCAAAAGCACCTTTCCCCAAAATAGTGAAACAGGATCAGTGCAGCTGTTATAAAGATTGTCCCCAACTGCCTGCAAATGTATTCAAAGGACCACTTCCACAGACAAAATCATGGCTTGCTTTTGTGTCTCTGAATTTCATGCTGATGTCAACTTAACCAGATTACCAGGTCTAGTTTTGCTTTTGCTTCTGCGTTTAGGAAGCCTTGGGACTTTTATAAACGCAACCTTTCTTCTTGATTTATAGTTTGTTTTGCAAAATCAGTTGCCCAGAAGACATAATGTATTCATGGACCTATGATGCCCCAAGTCTCTAAGAAAGCTACTGTTACCATTTTGAAACTCTTTTTTTAAATAATTTTATTAAGGGTTTGAATAAAAAAATTCAATAGAAACTGAGAGAAAAGGGGGAAAAGAATTGCAATATGCAATATACACATACATACACACACATATACGCTCCATTTTGAAAAAAAATTAATTAGTTGCAAATTTCTAATTTGGTGATGGAGAAAATCCATATAAGAGATACATATAAGGCCCTCTTTTTATAATGTTCTTATCCCAATCAGCTGTTTACCTAGTCAAATATACTTATTAATGGAAGCATATCATTGCATTGACTGGGGCACTAACTGTATTGAGGTAGGGAAGTGTTACAAAGAGAGAGTTTCTCTAGTATATGACAGGTGGTTACCAGCACCTTGAAATCAATCCAGGAGCACAGTGACACATGCTGGAATACATGGAGTACTACACACACTGTACTGCTCACACTGTTGCGTTCTGGACCAATTGCAGCTTTCTTTTTGTTAATTTAATTAATTTAATTGAAGAGATTTTAACAACATCAAACAATACAAATATTAGAAAGCAAAAAAAATGAAAGATAGTGAATAAGTAACAGAATATAAGAGAAATACAAATAGAAATGAAAATATTATAAAGAAGTGGTTTTCCGTCTTTTTCACAGCAGTTATAAATGCATTTATATTTTACTCTTCTCTCTCTCTCTCTTTGTGTGTGTCTGTCTCTCTGCCTCTGTCTCGCACTTTTTCTGTCTCATTACATAATCATTTTCTTTCCTTAAGCTACCCTTCAAATTCATAAATCACAAGCTCATTTTTGTCTTCTTCAGCAAAAAGTACATAAGGAGCTTCCAATCACTGATAAATGTTGTTGATCTTTCTCTAATCAAGCAATTTGACCATCTCTGCTAGCTCTGACATCTACAACCCTTCTTCGTTGTGGTTACTCTTTTCAATTTTTGTGCATATATTACTCTTCCCACATTAATCACACATAAAAAATAATCTTTCATGAGTCATTTCTAATTGACTGTCAATTAATCCCCCCAAAGAGGTATGGTTTCAGTTGAATGTTTATCTATAAATTCTTTTTACCAGAAATTGCTGGAACCAGCTGCAGCTTTGGTAGAGTCCTTAAAGACATCCCCAGGTGTCTTTAAGAGTGCTTCGCAATTAATTCATTATGCAGGCATCCATATGCCAATAAGACTGCATTGAAAATGGCCTAAATCCACAGTTCTGAAACTCTGCCATGGTGCCTCAGAGCACAGAGAACTCACCGAGGCACCATGGGATACTTTACTAGTTAATAGATGGAATAGATGGGAGCTGTTTACTAGTTACTAAATGGAAAAGAGCCGTGATGGCACAGAGGTTACAATGCAGTATTGCAGGCTAACTCTGCCGACTGCCAGCAGTTCAATTCTCACCAGTTCAAGGTTGACTCAGCCTTCCATCCTTTCGAGGTTGGTAAAATGAGGACCCTGATTGTTGAAGGCAATAGACTGGCTCTGTAAATCACTTAGAGAGGGTTGTGAAGCACTGTGAAGCAGTATATAAGTCTAAGTTCTATTGCTATTGCTTTGTTGGTGTGACACTCTAGGGTAGCATGCCACATAGTTTGGGAATCACAAGGGGGTACCCTGAACAGAGAAACTTTGGGAACCTGTGTGTCATAAGTGCTTCAATGAATGCTTAGGAGGTGTATTAAGTAATGGAATCCAAGTTTCTTTTGGATTATCTAAAGCAAATATTTTTATATCCTCCAGAATGACAGCAAGAGCAAAAATGTCAGAATTATGAATATATCTGTCTGTCTGTCTGTCTGTTTGCCTGCCTACCTTCCCACCTACCGATATACTGTATGCATCAACAGAAAGAAATAACTGAACATTTGGAAGCTAAATAGCTTAAGTGACAAATGCCTGTCTCATTCAAACGTCTTTGTTCACTGCAGAAATCAAACAGATAAAAGGGGAGACTAGCCTCACTGGCCTTTGCGGGTAGTTCTAACTACTGTGTTTCCCCGAAAATAAGACTGAATCTTATATGAATTTTTGCTCCAAAAGACACATTAGGGGAAGTTTTCCGGCTAGGTCTTATTTTGGGGAAAATATGGTATTAAATACGTCCGTCTGGCTAACGATCTTCACTGGAGCTTATTTTGGGAATAGGGCTTATATTACGAGTATCCTGACCCTAACCCTGAAAAACCATGCTAGGGCTTATTTTCTGGATAGCTGTTATTTTCAGGGAAACAGGGTAGGACTAGCCATCATAAAGAACTTTTATTCTCTCTCTCTATCTCTCTCTCTCCACCCCCTCCCCCTCCCTCCCTCTCATATTTTTACATCACCCATCTCATCTAAGTGACTCCACGCAATTTACAATAATACGCAAAATGTGGTGCAGAGCATCAATAAAAATCAAAAGATGAAACAATGAAGTACAAAGCTGCAATTAAAGTTGAAAAATTAAAACGACAGAGAGAGTGACCATACATGACCACCTACCCTTGAGGTCTCATATCACAATCTGACCTCATGTCTTAACTCTCCCAGCAGGCCAGAAAAGTGATGGTCTCCTCAACTTGGAGGGGAGCAAGATGTTCCAAAGGGTGGGGACAATGATGGTGAAGGCTCTCTTCTTGGATCCTTCTTTAACTGTTGGGATCCGCCATGTATCCTCCCTGGCTGATTGAGTTGGATGGGATAATGTAATTGAGATGAGGCAGTTCCTCAAGTAATCTGGTCCCATGCCTTTCTAGCCACGCTCTTTCTCCATGCCTCTGATATTAGTGAGGTACTGAGTGAAGCCTGTCCGGAAAACTTTTAAACCAAGTTTTTTAAATATTTTATGTAAGTTTAAATATTACATAAAATATTTAAAAATAAATCATTGACGCGTAAAATATTTTGCGGATATTAAATGCACAAATCGAATTTTCACTTGAAATGTTTGATGAGCATGGAAATATAGAGGATTGCCATCATCCTAGCGCTCTTTGCTACAGACCAGCATAAACATTAGAAACATATTTTGTGAGCAGAGAGCATTAGTCTATGGTGATAAAAAGAAAAAGAAAAGAATCAGGTGGAGTTTGGTAGCACCTTTTCTGACTAACATGTTTTTATTAAGAGCCATTAGTTTCTGCTAGCTGTAGCTCACTGATCATAGACGTCTGATGAACGAGTCTATAGCTCATAAGGGTTTATGCCTTGAATAAAATGTGCTAGTTCAGAGAAGCTGCACAATTTGGTAGTTGAAGTTTTAGGTGATTAAAGTTGTAATAATAAGGAGCTGTTTTATATATCAACCAGCAACCCAATCATCAGTAATAATAGTTTTTCCTGAGGCAATTCTTCACTCTGTCTCTTTATCTATCTTTATCTGACATGTTTCCCTATTTGACCTCATCATTTGGTATCAAATGCAGTCACTTTTCATTGCTTTATAACGGGCACCCCAGGGCAAAGCTGTAATGAACTAGTGCCAGCCTTTGTGATGAGACGAATATGTAGTTAGACAGCAGACACTATTTATGTGCATCAATGTTCATTGTTCTGGGCAGGTTTGCTTCCCTTAAATTTGGTAACCACTGCATTACTTGAGGATGTTTTACTTTTTACTTTTCCTGAGTTGATTGTGTATGCTTATGTGGCTGTGGTAGGGTATCAACAGATTAAAACAGGAATAAATAAATTAATTTTTGCTAGATTTGACCTTGGAAAAAGTCATGTTTATTGCTTGATGCACTGAAAGATGTTTTTCAGCCTACTGAAATATTCCCATTTCCATTAACCAACTGCAAGTTGCAATTTTTGAATTAAGCAGTTTTAATCTGCTTAATGGGGAAAGGGCTGAGTAAATATAGCACGCCATGTGAATCAAATCTTTCAGCTACATTTGAAAAGCAATTTGCTCTGCTTTTGCACTTGTTTTCTATGGGTTTTTATCTTAGACGTGATAAGAAAGTGTTAAAAGAAAGTATGGCCTAAACTAAATAGTGGTCAAACAAAGCCATGTTTTCAGAAATTATGAATTATTTACAAAGAGATGATATCCAGGTCAAGACTCTATCTATCATTTATCAACAATAAAATGCTGATGATAAAAAAGTCACAATTATACATTTCCAAGATCATGGTATCCTGTAGAGACTATTCAAAGTTATAATGGCACTGAGAAAAGTGACTTATGACTTTTTCTCACATTTATGACTATTGTGGCATTCCCCACTGTCACATGATCAAGATTAAGGTGCTTAGTAACTGGCATGTATTTATGACTGTTGCAGCATCCCGGAATCATGTGATTGCCATTTGTAACCTTCCCAGTTAGCTTCGGACAAGCAAAATCAATGGCGGAAGCCAGATTTGTTTAACAAGTACGTGATTTACTCATTTACTCCCACACTATTGCTATTTTAGCACCTAGAAATAAGTTTCAACTCTAGATTTTGCTTGTTTATCCCCTTCAATTTCATGTTTTTATAGTGTGCTTTGATTGTTATTGGATTGCTTTGGATTATACCAACATGAGTAACCTTGGTAGCCTCATTTTGAGAGAAAAATATAAATTTTATTTTATTAAATATTCGAACGTAAATTGAATTTTTTAGAATAATATTATGTTCCATCTAACATAGTTTTATTTTCCTGAATCTATGTTGTGGTAGCAATAGCACTTAGATTTATATATTGCTCTATAGTGCTTTACAGTACTTTCTGAGCAGTTTGCAAATGTCAGCCTATTGCTCCCAACAATCTGGGCCCTTATTTCACCGACCTCAGAAGGATGGAAGGATGAGTCAATCTTGAGCCCTGTCAAGATCGAACTCCATACTGTGGGCAGATTCAGCCTGCAGTACTACATTTGAACTACTGTGCCACCATTCCCCTTTTGTTGTAGTGGTAGAATGCTATGGTAAGAAAATAGCAATATGCTATGATCTGTTAATATCTATTCATATAATAATACTCATATTCCAAAGCATACGAGCAACCAGGCACTTTAATTTTATTACTTAATGATACATAAAATTAATATTTGATTTCAACCTTTTTTTTAAAAAAAAAACACTGTGTATTCTTATTTTCTTCAGTTAGCTGAGGATTTCAATTATTTGCATGAATTCTGTAACGATGTTGAAGCTTACACATGGAGAGTACATGATGCCAAAGAATTCTTGAAAGACATAATACATGCATAGACACTGTTGCTAAGTGTACTCTTCCCCAGGTGCTGGGTCTATGAAAGGCAATTCAATATTGTTATAATATAGTGGTAAAAAGTATTGATCTAGGACTTGGGAGATCCAGATCCAAGTTTTCCTTTAGATATTATGTCTCCATGGCTAACTTTGGCCACTCAATTAATGTCCAATCTACCTCACGAGATATGTTTTGTGGGAATAAGGGAGCCTTCCATGAAAGCTGCTTGAGCTCATATAGAAATTGAGTAAAATGAAACGATCATACATAAAAATAATGAATATGCCAATAAAGTGTGCTTTCATTTTATTGGTGATCACATATTTCATGCTGTTTATTCCCAGAAAATGCAGTAAACATATTGTGTTTTCTGCCAAGTTTGTCTATCAGTCCATGTATACCGTGTTTCCCCAAAAATAAGACATCCTCTGAAAATAAGACCTACCTACATTTTTGCCTCTCGGAGGAATATAAG
>JANHFO010004037.1:60827-73899 GCA_032468095.1 Pareas carinatus
GAGTGGGGAAGGGGGGGAATTGGCCGCCTGCCAGTCTATATATATTTGAATGTACTCTATTTAACAATAAAACTTGAGAAGAATAAATTAGAATTGCAATACAAGACCTGTAAGGAAATATTTCTTTAAAGATTCAGGAACCACTAAGCATCATTTTATTCTAAGATGCTTTAGATTTAACTTGCTACTACAGTATATTTAGTTTGCTTCATCTTACTCTCTAGTTACTGGCACAGAAAACACTAAGTTCTGTTTATGTAGTTTTTAGACTTGATTATTTCCATAATGTCCATGTTTTCCAAATTATTTCTTAACCAATGACTAAACAACTAGGGTATTAACTCAATTCTACTGACTGCCTGGACAGTATGGAGTTTGCTAGAAGTAAAATGAAGTAGGAATCCCTTGAAACAATTATTTCTGTTCCATTTAGGTAACAACACATCAGATATAATCTGGTTGTATCTGCAATGGTCAGTATATTATTTATTGTAACTATTAATACAGTATTCTAAGTCTGTGAATATCACATATTTTAATTTCATTAAATTTCATTTTCCTTGACAGTCTGAAGTCCAGACATTTCTGTAGTAGATTAATTGTTGTTGATTATGTGTCATCAAGGCAGAGCTCACTCCTAGTGATCTTGTAGGTAGATTCCCTAACCTGATTCTTCATCTCTTCCATTGGTGTGCCAATCACTGCTGTTGAGTTAGCTCACCTTATTGCTGATTGTCTTCTTTTTTTCCACATTTCCTAGTATTATAGACTAGAAAGATGAATAGTAATTGAGCATTTAAAGTTATAAACAGGGTGTCGTATATAAATTGGGTAGAAGATTACGGTACATATTTTGAATGCAATGGCATGTTATATGTAAACAGTTGCTCCAGGTTACTTCAGATTTAAAAAAGAGATGACATCATTTAGAGCATAATACTTTTGTTTTCAGGCAAGAGTTAAGAATATTTTAAATGCAATTCTCATTAGGTTTATTCAAAATTAAGCTCAATTAAATTCATAATATCCTTTAATTCTGAATAAAATATGAGGATGACCCCTCAAATATTTTTGAATTAAAAACTGCAGAATTCCAGCCTTTGATGAGAAACGCCAATGTAGAACTGTGGCTCTCAATTTGATACTCTCTAAATGTGTTAAGGAAGCAATTCCAGAATTACACATCCAGCATGCTGTTTATAATATCAGGGAGTTGAAAATTTAATCATTTAGGAGTATTTACCAAAATTGGAGAATAAGGTTAACGTGTAAGTTTATAAACAGTACATGCATGATGGTTGCTAGGTTGTCACCAGACTTTTTCCTTGTTCTCTACTATAGGTAATTGATAGTCTACATAAGGGGTGTCTAGCTCAATTTCATTGCCGGCCACTGTAAACGCCCCATGGCTGCCTCTGGCTGCCCTTCCCGTGGCCCCCTTGCAGATGGGTCCCTTCAGGAAGAAGGGCGGTATAAAAATTTAAATAAATAAAATAAATAAATAATGTCGCTGACCCCCCCCATGAGCCTCCTGCACCCACGTACCTGTCTTGATGCCCTCAGGGTCTCCCACAGTCTTCCCGTGACCTCTCTGTGCCTGTCGCTGATGCTCCCAAGCCTCCCCACGGGCCTCCTGTAACCACCCTGAACCCATTGCTGATGCACTCCAGGCTCCCTTACAGGCCTCCTGCCCTTTTACGATGCCCTCGCAGCCCTCCCCAGCCATCTTGCGACCACCGGCAATGCATTCCTGGCCTTCCCACCGCCACCACCAATGCTTCTGTGGTCCTCCCTGGTCCTCCTTAGATCATCACAACCCCTCCGCGGTCCCCTATGTCTGCTGCCTCCTGCTCACGGGCTCTGCCACCCTCCTGCCGCCTCCCCTCATGTTTGCTGACCTCTACCTGTGCCGCTGCCTCTGGGAGCACTTTGCTCACCTCCAGGGTGGCCCCATGGGCTGGATCCAAGCAAGCCACAGGCTGGATTCATCCCGCAGGCCTTGTGTTTGACATATGTGGTCTACACCTTCTCATCAAACAACACCAATAAGAAAGCTTGAATAAGATTCTAAATCTACTCCCACATAAAGCCAACTTATTTATTTTAAAGTTAGAAACCACTATGATTAGTTCAAATGAACACATTTGCAAGCTGTTATATTTTCTCAAATAGCAATTGTGATGATCATTGAAATCAAAGATATTGAATTAATTAAATGGTCTTAGTTCCTGTGCTGGCAATCTTTCAGGACAGTGAGTACTAGCATGTGATTTCACTGGAGAACCTTTGTGGAAACTAAGACAACTAGGTTGTGCCCCAAAAAAAACCTGTTAAGTCAACAATCACCTTTTCATAGCCTATTGTGTAATCATGTGACATTTAAGTATCATGTGCAATTTCTGTCCTTTCTGATCTTGGGTTTTTAAATTATATTAGATCAGTTTTGGAATTCTTATTTTAGGTCTTAGCTGCCCATTTCAAGAGTGTTACATCTTTTTGTTCTCTCTCTCTCTCTCTGTGTGTGTGTGTGTGTGTGTGTGTGTGTGTGTCTCCCTCCCTCCCTCTCCCTCTCCCTCTCTCCCCAGACACACACAAACACACATTTAACCTATTAACCTAAGTTTAAGAGGCTTAAACTAGATTAATATTTAGGTACATCAGCTTAGTTTTAATGTGTTTCTTTAATCATGGAAAGATGGAACAGGAAGGAATTAAAACTGAAATTGTCCTAAACTTCAGGGGGAGGAAGATTTAAGTCTTCTTCCACCAGCTATTGTGAAAATCCCTCCCAACTAGGATGCGAGGTGGGAAACCCTTTGCATTAATGTCCGTGTGTTGAGGCAGTCGGCCAAAATTAACAACACATACTGAATAATTCAAAGAAATCGATCCCATCTTCCCATAAAATAAACAGCCAACACTTGCCTTAGGTTTGCATGTATAGGAATAAGATGCACAATTTAGCTGTCCTGTAAATTAAGGGTAAATATTTCATACTTCCAGCTGAATTTATTATGCTGTGAAGCAGAGGAACTGTAGCCATATTTGTAGTCATACTTGGCACATTTATTTATGTATAGCTGCCTAGTATTTAAATCATAGCTGTGTATCAGTTCAATAATAACAGCAACAACTTTGCCAAGTCAGTATTATTCTGATAACCTGATAGTAGAAAAGAGGGATTGGAACAGAAAAAATAAGACTCACTTACTGCCATTTTCCTGCGATTGTGACTGTGATGAGATTTGAACCAGGAGTCTCCTGGCTCTTCAATCATACACCTATAACATTATGAATAGAATAGAATAGAATAGAATAGAATAGAATAGAATAGAATAGAATAGAATAGAATTCTTTCTGGCCAAGTGTGACTGGACACACAAGGAATTTGTTTCCAGTACATAAACTCTCAATATACATATAAGCTACAAGTGATAAATTACAATCATAATCATAAAATACATTCATTAATATTTATATTATGGTAATTATCATTTTTTATTCTCCCCAAATTATTCTCCAATGGCTAGCTTGCCATGAAATCATAAATGACAATGTATGAATGTTGTGTTTTATTTTTAGTTTGATCGTTGTGTTTTCATGTTATGAATTATGTCACATTTTCCCTTTTGGATAGACTTTACTAGGGACAACTCCATATGGGAATACGTAAGCCAAGACTTCATTATTATACTTCTACATGTGGGACATCACAACTAGGAAGAAATCAGTCCAGTTAATTTAAGGAAGCCTTTTCTGTATGGCCGAAAGCTCCCAGAATTGGCCATAGTTTCCTCATCCTTTATTAGGTCTTTAATCTTAGGATTCTGTTTTCACTCAAGCTTTCCTCAAGAGAATGTTCCGCTGCTAATTTTTGGATTTGATTTTCTGGAACAGGGAAGGAGAGATAGAGAAAGGAGGATGGGAAATTAGCTACTGTAGATTCCTATTTTACTGCAACTCATTTGCAGTTCAAGTTAAGGCATCTTCTGCCATCTAGTGATGAAAACAAAATTCTACCTGCAATATACAGATAATGTCTGAAACACGAAGATAAAATGTTGGGAGATGGGAGAAAGCTGCAAATATTTCTAACCATTCTATGCACTTTCATGTGATATGACAGAAATGAATTAGAAAACTGCAGAAGAAAGGATATGATTCAAAAAGAACGTCAAATTTCTTTATGGTGAAATGAAATTTAACAATAAAAGGACAGCCACATGTGCCGCTTCCACAGCGACAGCAACATATCAGATGATTTGCAGATAGAAAACATTGCAAGTCTGGTATCCAGAAACATAGTCTTGTGATATCCCATCAAAAAGATTGTGCTGTTAAAAGGATTATTCTCATCAGGAATGATTCCACATGTTGTTTTCCTCAATGCCTCTGGAAGCTCTTCCTACAAAAAAGTCATTTCACTGTTGCAGATTTTTACTCTGAAAATGCTGCTGTTGCCCAGTAGAAACAGGTACGAAATTCAAGAAATAAACAATACCACTCTCCCCCAATCATTCTAGTTGCTCTCATATCAACTGAACAATGCAAATATCTTTGCATTAAGCCTGCATATATTTCTGTAAAGTGTCCAGTTTTTGAAAAACTTATCATTCTGATAGTTAGTTCGTTGGCACATTGAACCTCCAGAAAGTTATTGTTCCCTCCTTAGGCCTGGAAGTTTAAATAGTAATTCGAAACTCTGAAACCAACCTTGGCTTGCTTGTGCCTCTCAAAGGGAAGAATCTTATATAAGCTAGCAAGATACTGACTTGCTATTTTTCTTTTCTACCAAAAGGAACAGGAAGAGCTAGTTCCAACAACTAGCTGGGAGTTCAGGCAATCAAAAAAAACCTTTACTCCTGTCTCAGGATCTTAAGAATCTTGAAGATGGGGTTTGATTCTGCTTCCTTTCCTCTAAGGGTCCAGCCTAGGAAGGATTCAATGTTGGCAACAAGAAAGTTATGAGGGCAATTCAGAGATAAATCTCCTTTTGCGCATGTCCAAGAAATAGGCGAGCATAGCGACGCCTGTCCTACGATGCCATGCACAGTAGTTCAGTAGGCAGTGAGGAGTGGAAGGAGAAGGTTGTGTTGTAGTTGACTCGTCTGCTAGATAATTGAAAATGAACGGTGCCATAGAAAATCCCGCCAACTGTGAAGTGCGTGCAGTAATATGATTTCTGTGTGTGAAAGAACTTTCGGCAGCTGCGATTCATCGTGAAATTTTGACTTCATTCCCACGCAGGGGATTGCTTTTTGCAGAAGGAATTTCAGACCTTGTAAGATGTTATGACAAGTGCCTCAATTTGAATGGCGGTTATGTCGAAAAGTAATGTAACGTTGTAGTTTTCTAATGGGTAGCAGTTCTGTATCTGCGAGTGTCTGTCATTGATAACCAAATGGAGGGTTTTTCCCCCGAATTGCCCTCATATTATCATATTCTCTTATCAACTGCCTGGGGTTTTTGGGGGTTACTTCAGACAGAACCATTAGGGCAAGAGGTATGGCCTGTTCCTTATTCGCTGCTTCTTCCATTTGATGGAAAAATAACTGCTTACTGCTTATTTTCCGTGCCCAAAGTAAGAAGCAAGAAGAGACAGTGACAAAAACAGAGATGAGGAAGAGGAGGTCACCATATTTTGAAGTTGGAGATTAAGTTGCAAGACAACCAGAACTTGAAACCAATTGCAGAGTAGGACTAACCTTGGCAGATTATAATTTGTGGGTTTAGACGCAGATAATTGGAATGAGTCATTTTTTACTCCATTTTCACAATACCTGCTTAATTTCAAATAGTTACTTAATTTTTATCATTGTTGCTCTCAAGTGCTGTAATAAAAGCTGCAAATATAGCACAATCAAAATAAATTAAGGATTGTGCAAACATATCAAACGTATCAGATGTCAAACATCTTTTAAATAATGCATTTTTACATGATCATTGTTTCTAAAATAAGTCATACTGGGACTAAATGTATATTTCTTCAAAAATATTCTCTTTGCAATGCAAAAAAATAATTTTTATTATATTTAAAGAGAAAAATTTAACAATTAAGTTTATGAATTATCCTATATTTGACAAGAAAATTATGTCAATACAGGTTGTCTTTGTCTTATAACCACTCAAAGGTACAGTTGTTGCAACAGTGTTGAAAAGAGTGACTTCTAACCGGTCCTTGCACATACAACCATTGTAGTATCCCCAAGGTTGCATAATCCTAATTTAGGTGCTGGGGTGCCACCATGCATTTACACTGGTTGCAGCTTCCCAGTATCATGTGATTTCCAATTGCAGCGTTCCCAGAAGTCGTCTGACAAGCAAAGTCAATGGGGGAAGCCAGATTCACTTAACAACTGCATGGTTGGCTTAATTACTATGACAGAAACATCATAAAATTGAGTGCAACTCATTTAGTGACCACCCTTTAGTTAACCAAATTGGCTCAGTCACCATAAATAACAATAGCACTTAGATTTATATACTGCTTCACAATGCTTTACAGTCCTCTCTAAGCGGTTTACAGAGTCAGCATATTGCCCCCAATAATTTGGGTACTCATGTCACCGAACTTGGAAGTTTGAGTCAACCTTGAGCCGGTCAGGATCAAACTCCTGGTAGTTGGCAGAGTCAGCCTGTAATACTGCAGTCTAACCACTGCACCACCCTCCTGGTTACCTGGTTCATAAAAGAAGATTAAGAAAAAGAACAAAGGAATTCGGTTTAGCTCAATTACTGCAGTAAGTCTGCCTGTTTCTGGGTTATGAAATCTATGCATGCTACTTGTGGCAATGAACAATAGAGCCTGTCATGCTGATGCTAATTCTGCCAGAACAGTTGTTTCTATTTCTAAAATAAAGCCATATGTTGTGATGCTGCACTTTGAAGGTGTTGGGGCACATAGTTATGAGCAATAAAAAAAAATTAGGTTTAAACTGCTGGAGATTAAGTGATTTGCCAAAGGCACTGAGAAAAATTAGCAGTGCTGTCTTGTGTTTTAAATAGCATCTCATGATTTCCATGCAGGAGTTTTTAAGATAGGTTCTCTCCCCCCCTATTAAAATCAAAGAGTGATTCTGTTTTAGAATGAACAGCAGGGAGGCAAAAAGCCCAGGGACTTCCATGTTTTTTGTAGCAGAGAGTTTTCTGAAGCAATGAAAGGAAGACACAGCTGCTATTGCATCCAGATTAGACAAGGCATTTTGGCCCTGTCATTACGATACATTTGTACTGTTCTTCTGAAAGTTTCCTTGCCATTCCACTGGCTGGAAGGCTTAAGCAATTGATCTCACCAAGTTTTATTGCAGAATGACACCACTTAATGCGTGGGTGGTAGTTTTCTGGTGTGGTTTGCACTGACTTAAATTATTTCTTAATATAATGTATCTAGCTTAAATAACTGATTTTGTACCACAGCTGCTTTTTTATGTGCTACAGTTCTGAATATATATATAACTTTAAACAAGTTCTAGATCAAAACCTCTCTCCAAACACAGGTTGAGGCATTTAAAACAATCTAAAACAAAGCAAAAACAGACCTTGTAAACTGATGTTCTACTAATGCCCTCTTCAGGTGTTTTTGTCAAACAACTGCATGAGATAGTATGTGACCTTTTGAGAAATGTCTACGCACAAGCTTTCATAAACCTTTATTCTGTCTTTAGAATTTGGAATGATGGGAGATCATACAATTAAAAGTCAGCGACCTCGATCTGTTCATGAAAAAAGGGTCCCTCAGGAACAAGCTGATGCTGCTAAATTTATGGCACAAACTGGTAATACATTAATTACCTTTTATCTCCTTACTGTGTTTAATTTTAGCAATGCCACTGCATGTCTCCATAATCTTTTGCTGCATATTTGTCAGTTTTCTAAGCTGATACTTTTAAAAAGCCATTTTTTCTTATTTTTTTTAACCACCAGTTAAAACTCTTAAGTAAATGACCTAGACAAGTGTCCAATACACATGCAACAAATATGAAGTTTTTAAAACAAAGTATTTATTTTAATATGAAAGCTGCATTATATTTAAAAGCCATACTTAATCACACATTCAGAAGAATACATAATTGAGAGAGAGAGAGAGGAAGAGAGAGGGAGATATATATATATATATATATATATTTAAAAAGGAAACCTAAATATGTAGAGTGAACAGCAGAGCTTTCACATCTTCAGGTTCAGATTATAGGGTGACAAACTACCTTCAATAAATAGCCCAAGTAAGTGTCTAAACTCTCTATTTAGATTTTGTATTGTAATGTCAATGTAATCCTATCCATGTTTACTTAGAAATCAACCCCATTATTACTAATGGGACATACAGAAAAATGTGCAAAAAATCTTAGCCTGCCTTTCCCTATGATTATCAACTCAACAAGAATGACTACTGCATTTCTTAAGCACAGTGGCTCTAAATTCATATTAGGAAATGAGGTATGATTAAAAATTACAAGCTGTGCTCAGGAACAGAGCACCAACTTCACCAGCAGACAGTATCAAATTTAATCCTCAGTATTTTCAAACAGAGCTGGAATTTTTTTTTTACCCTCAAAGAGGCTACCGCCAATCAATCCTAAATTTAGGTGGATAGTGATGAAACCTAATACAAGGCAGTTTTCATTTCATCTAGCCATTTGATTTTCCTAAATGCAGACATATCTAACGGCCCAGTACATATCATCAAGTCACTCAAAGTATAATGCAAATATCTAGCACAAAATTAAGATCATAATCTGGCCAATATAGAGCTTCTTCTACACACAGTTACTTCTCTAGTATGGTTAGGCTTTGTGCACAGATCATAAAGCAACCACAAACACAAGGTTAGTAAGTTAGATTTTCTCCATGTTGATATTTTGCTATTGGAGAAGATAACCATGTGATCAGCCCTCTACACATATTTCTGTAATATTCTCACATGAGTCCTACAGTAAATTTCAGTGTGAAATGTTTCCTGTGTGTAGACAGTCATGATTCTATCAAGTAAACATCTGATATAAATAATTTTTGATAATCTCATAAAATAGACAACAGGGTTCTCTGAACCATAAGACTTGAAAAGCTGATAATCTGAGTTGAAAGATGTCCATCTGATCCAGTCCAATTAAGTCCCTTTTAATTCCCATTTTCTTTATAATAGTTAAAAACCTTGCACAGTTATCTTAAAAATGTTTACCCTTGATCCAACTGAGGCTCCATTCATTGCTTGAAATGTACTAATTTTTATTTCTTAAAAAGAACTTTAGTCTCATCTTTCTTTTGCAATCATAAGAGGACTTGGCCTTTCAAGCAGCTTTATAGTACCAGTTTCATATGATCCATGGGTTTTTAGTGTGATTAGTATTTTCACAGAATTACCATAAAATGGCGTGGTAGTCTGTTATAGTAGCCTGTAGATGAAATAATGCTCAAACACATACTTCAACACACTTACAGTGATCCATAGAGAACAACACAATAAATACATCCGCCCTTGTGAGTAAATGCTTTTATGATTCAAAGAAAATGAATATTTAAATCCACTCCCCAAAGCATTTTCAAAAATCCCGATTTGATAATCGAGTATCTTACATCAGCCTTTTCAAGCAAAACCCAATTGTCCAACATAGAACAATCCACTTGTAGCTTGTATATTGTAGGTTAATTCATTTTGCAAAATATTATGCTCTGTTTTTCAACACAGTTACTAATATCTAGTCCATCTCTTCCTTTTTCCATTCTGATTTTCTTTTAGTACTGATCATTGCATATGTGATTCACTGTGAACCTTTCTTTTCTTGTGGTAAAATTAATGTTGTATTGCCTTCAGTAGCATTATTAGAATATTCTAACATGCATCTACATTTATCTGTACTTGCTCGGAAATTAATAAGTTTGATAAGCAGAATTAGCAATGGCATTTATTTGTTTCTGTGACTTAAAGTTATTCCTTGTTTATTTTTCTTCATGTATTTTTTAAAGAAAAAGCCTAAGTGATAAACCCTGGTTATTTGTCATATATAGTTATCTATATGAACATCAGTTTTAATTGTTCAGAATTGATTTGTTGTGATAGCTATAAACTCATTTCCCTGTTTTAAACAAAAATTAATTAAAATGGGGGGGAAGATGAATTTTGATGTAAGAGATAGTGCATATATGTGAAAGAATATACTGTATTTTAAAGAAAAAACTCTAGTTTTTATGCTGCATTCATGTGCCTAGTTATGATAACTCTGCACTGCTGACATTGAAACATCTCCATCCAGAATACATTTTGTGCTTTTCTCTAGTGAATGCCCAGTATTTCTACTTTCAGTCAGCTGCTTTCAATTCAGTGGCGAATGGAAAACCAGTTTTTATCACATGTGTCCTGTCTTTTCCATTGAAGAGAACTTAGAAGCCTTTGTAGATGAAAAAGCTATAGGATTTTTATTGTCAAACAAACGTGCACCCTTCAAAGCAAGAAAACACCATTTTCCTGCAGTGACATGGACAGATTTGAGTTCATAATGAAGTAGCCATGTTACTGCATCTCTATCATGTATCTTATTTTAGTTTCAGTGAAGAGAGGGGAGTGTGGGTGGGGAATATATTAAATGAAGATGCTAGATGTATATTGGAAGAAACAGATGATCATCACCATGTTTCAAACAACAGCGATGAAGTCCACAACTGTGCACTGACTCTAACAGCACATGTCTGCAGCATGACTGTATATATTCTCCAACATGAGTTATGCTTTCCTCCATATTATCCTCTTTTTAGGTATTAAGAATTTAAAATTATCATCCAGGTAAGTGTGATATAGATTTGTGGGCTATTTTGATCAATGCATTTTACTTTGGCTACTTCTTAAATGTACTTTTTATATTTGCTTATAGCTCAGATCACTCTTAATGTTTAGTATGGTAGTAAGACCTTAGGAATCCGCTCCAGACAAAATAAAACCATGCTGAATGTAAGCAAAAATGAAATCTTCTGATGCTTGGATGCAAATCATTGTATGCCAGCCTGATTCCATAGGGCCCTCCAAAATGTCTAGCATCTGTTAAATCTCTCTTGAGAAAAGATATAATTAATCTAGTGGGTTATGTGCTACATGTACCTCTTTTTACAAAGGGTTTAGTACATGAGTAAAATTTGTGGGACTTGTTCAGGCAACGACTGATGGCAGCATATGTTTCTAGAATTTTGGTGTGTATTATAAAAATAATGTGTATGTATTCCACAAATGCCATCTCTGCTGTCTTAGTTATATAGGCTTGATATAGTCAAGAAAATACTTCTAATATAACTTTTAATTAAACACAAAGAAGAGGACCATCTCTTAGTCTTCAGTCTGGTTAACAAAGTCATGAGTGAAAGCTAAATCCCAGTTGACAGTAAGGCCCAATTAATACAATAGAGTACATGAAGCTTAGTACTAGGGTGTATGCAGTGTGGATAGCAGACATGAATGCTTGTTCCCCTCTGACTTGCCGCAGACAAAAACATATTCTACTATCTAATAAATCCTAGAATTGTTCAATAACAAACCAATAGACTGTTTCCTGATTTAAGCAACAAATGTAACTGGTAGAAGTGGACTTCCCATGCTGTCCTCTCCTGGAAGATTTTATCCTAGTACATAGAGCCATACATAGGGACATCACTGAATCATTAAGCCATGGGACCAAGGTCAGGGAAGGATTGGGAAAAATCCAAAATGGGGCGATGCCTTCAATTATTCAGATTCTCTTTTCTAATCTGGCTTCTGCATCTCAGCTTATATTGTTCAATATGATCTCACAACCATCTGTGAAGTATTTGGAGACAGCGCTAGAAAAGCTACCTCAGGCAGCGGAGTAGCTCATAAGTCAGTTGCATGCATTCAAATCCTAAACCCTCTTAAAGTCACCTAGTGTTTGCAGCCTAGCACTCTCTGCATTTACAATTCTTTAAAGTTATTTATACCCAACATAGCACTGTTAGCTCATTGTGCTAATGTTGAACAAGAGAAGTCTTTAAAACTTTTGTCCCTTAATAGTTCATAATCTTTATGTACCAGATGAGCAGACTTCCTACCTTTCCTTTGCTACATCATATTACATAGTCATATTACATAGCCGTATTGTCCTCCTTACCTGCTCCCAGTTTTGAAAGTACAGGAGCACATATATCTCTCTGTCCCCCTTGAAGATAGGAATGAATGATTGCAAAAATTTAAAATCCCATTCCATATTTGAGATACCTTATCCATCTCCCTGCCTTTTAATGTAATGTCAGTTTAACCTAATGTCAATCTCTGATAATGACTGATTTCTTCTAGTTAGATAAGTTTAATTTTGTCTATTCATCAACACCTGTCACCACCAATACATTAAATGAAAATCCTTGAGTCATGTTATACTTTGGAAACCACTTTGTGAAGGTCTCATTCCCTAGATGTGAAACTTAAAAAAAATATAACATATTAGCACTAGGATTTCTGTGCAGATAGACATGTTGGATCTAGAGATCTCACTAGAATGTCAAGTTAATATATTTCAGAGAGCACCATGCCATGGATAGTGTGAAGTTTTGTTCTCATCTCAAAGTTTTAATTACAGAAACCTATTTTACGTGTCTCACTTGGAAGGAATGGCAAACATTCATTCCTATTCATGATGAAAAGAAAGGAAGGAAGGAAGGAAGGAAGGAAGGAAGGAAAGGAAAGAAAGGAAAGGAAAGAAAGGAGGGAGGGAGGGAAAGGAAGGAAGGAAGGGAAAGAAGGGAAGGAGGGAGGGAGGAAGGAAGGAAGGAAGGAAGAAAAAGAAAGAGAAAGGAAGGAAAAGAAAGGAGAGAAAGGAAGAAAAGAAGAAAAAAGGACAGGAAAGAAGGCAGGGAGGGAGACGGAAAGGAAAGGAAGGGAAGGGAAAATGAAAGGAAGGGAGGGAAGGAGGGAGGAAGGAAGGAAGGAAAAGAAAGGGAAAAGAAGGAAAGAAAGCAAAGGAAATGAGGGAAAGAAAGGAAAGAAGGAAAGAAAGAAATGAAGAAGGAAGGGAGGGAGTAGGAAAGGAA
Organism: Pareas carinatus; assembly: GCA_032468095.1. NCBI lineage: Eukaryota > Metazoa > Chordata > Lepidosauria > Squamata > Pareidae > Pareas > Pareas carinatus. The sequence continues at coordinate 73,851 of JANHFO010004037.1, forward strand.
AGAAAGAAAGAAAGAAAGAAAGAAAGAAAGAAAGAAAGAAAGAAAGAAA